>WAAD01004812.1:22129-39798 GCA_013389945.1 Fregata magnificens
CCCGTGCGAGCCCAGCTGCAGGCCCGGCGGGCGGCCGGGTGGGAGCGCCCACCCGCCTCTGCCGGCGGCCCGAGCGGGAAATCCGCCTCTAGCGTGTCGGCTGCTCCCTGCCCGAGTCTTGTGAGGCGGCTCGGCCTGCCCTGTCACGCTCAGCTGTTGCTCAGAGGACTCGCGGCAGTGGGCGAAGAACACAGCGCCCGCTGTGAAGGCAGAACAAGCGAAGAGAGTTACTTGTGCCGTCTGGCAGGGTTCGTGTCACAGGGCCTGGCCCACGTCCGCCTTGCCAGACCGGGAGACCCAAAGGCCCAGGGCTCCGTTCATTCTCCTTTTGCGTCCCTCATCCCTTCTCGGGTGTGTCTTGCTGCTGCGGCATCCCGAAACCGTGGTAGACGTTCAGGCGCAGGTGGGAAAAGGAAGTTACTTCCTGTAGGTATTTACAGCTTGGAGACAAAGGTTGAGTCTAAGGGAGCAACAGAGGTAAAGCAGTTGGGAAAAGTTGCTCTAGGTAGGAATCCCAGCCTTTCTGCCTTCCCTTTTGTTCTCCTGTTGGGCACCGGTGCTTTTTCTTGGGGAGTGCTTAGTACTGGTAAAGAAGCACTCTCTTGAACTCGCTGTATTATAACACCGCCTTAGAGTACAACAGAATAATTCTGTTGATCATAGCAATGTGTGTAGTCACAGAAACAGCTTAAGACCCCAGTTTTGTTACTTTAAGCAAATAAAGCTGTATTATCCCGTATACAGTTCTTTGTGGTACTTAGCATAAGTAAAAGTATTTGCAGAATCAGGGGCTAAGTTACTTGCCCAAAATTATAAAGCAAGTCAGGGAGAGTCAGGAGCAGCAGCAAAATGCTGACTCAAGTTTTATATTTTAATTGCTGTAATAATTATTGTTTTTATTCAACATCTTCATCACATCTTAGACTTAACTCACATTGTAAAAATCCATGCACTCATCCTGTCAACTTTCACACAGACACATGCAAAAGTACAGTCATTTGAGTAGTTCAGTCAAAATTACTCATAGATAAATGCTTGAAGAAACCATACCTGCAAATAGATATCTATACCTAGCATGTGGGCAGCTCACATTTGCAAATCTACTCAGAGGCTGAAATGAGTGTGTAATTTGACAACGGAAAAGACACATTACCAAATTGTTTGCGTACCATGAACAATAGTGATTCTACAGGGAATTACTGTATTCTTTCCTGAATCTGAAGAAAGCTCTGAGTCATAGGTTATAACAAAGGTGAACCCTTGTTATAGAAATATAGAAACCCCCATAAAGTCCCACTCTGTTCAAAGGGTTCTGGTTTGAATTGGAATCACATTAGTTTCTTGGAGAGTAGCTCTGCAAAAGCTAAATTAAGGTCTTTGAGTGATTCAGGGCTTGATCCAAAGCCTGTAAAATCAGTAGGAAGGCCTTTGGCTAACATGAACTATTATGACTACTTTAAGATCATGGACCAATGACAGTTTGTCAGCTGAGCAACACTTTGAGGAAGCTTTGCATTCTGTTTGGCTGGGTGCAGATACGTAGCTGTTCTTTAGAATTGGCTTACTTTGTTTTATTCAGTGTAGCTAAAGCATTCACACTTTGTCTGGAAGTACACTTGTCCCTCTTGCTTCCACATAGAGCCTTGATGCTAAGGAGCTATTATTTTCTGAAAGTATTTTTTCTCCAATTGCTTTATGGTACATAATGAACTTCTAAGTGATGTATTTTTTTTCACCCTTGTCTAACTAGGAAGCTGCCTATGATTTCACTGTTTTTATCATTTATTATAGCTACTCATTGTTCTTCAGTAGAGCTCTCAGGAAAGAATTGTATTTTGTCTGTGTCGAGTCATTAGAGGTGGGAGGAGAGGAAACGATGTGGAACTGTTTGTTCCTGAGGCTGTCTTGATATACTTAAATATCTTCCAGCAATACAATTGCCTATCATCTTAAAAGGAGTGAATTCTTTGCTTGAGCATTGAAGATTGTTGGGGGAAACAGTCTTATTTAACCTTGTGGGATACAGTTGCAATGCAGCTAGGTACACATGTATAAATCATACTGACACTAAGAGAATAGGCTCTTTTGAGAGATGCAAACTGAGAAAAAGAAACTGCATATCTGAATAAAACCTCAGCAGGTAATTTGCACACTACATTAGTTGCTCTAATTGTCCTCTTACTGTAATACTAAATAGAATCAGTTTACATGGGATAGTGAGAGGACAGGTGGGTTTTGACTCTTCCCTGATACTGACCGTTGCAGATGCTCTGCTCCATCCTTTTCCCTTTGCCTGTTTGTTCCCTGTGCCATCTAGATCAAACCTATCTGCCTATCTTTAAATCTTATCACTACCTAAGAAATCCTGATTGACCCTTTAAAATACTTTGGATTGCTACCCACCTCAACTTACTGTGCCAGTATCATTACGCATGCTGCCTTTGAACTATAAAATGGTTCGCATCATAGATGTAGTGTCACAGATGCATCCAGTACTTCATTTGGCACAACATCTTCCACTGAAATTAAGTTCAACTAGGAAGAACAAGTCATGTCCAAAAAGAACGAGATTATTGCATGAGTAACAGAGATGAATGAATGGATTTCCAGCCAACTGAAACTATTTTCTACAGCTAGACCTTTCTTTCATATGTGGATTCTCTGGCATCTAGTGGTACGTGAGCCCACACTTCAAGTTTGTCTGAGGCACACACAGGAGCTGTCTCTTCTGCCCAGCTGTCTTTTTTTCATGAGACTTCTGAATCATAAAGACAATTAACTTTTACATATTTAACTTTTTAATATTATTAAAAAACAGGCAGAGAACAGAAAATGAGATGGAAGGATTTACAGAAATTCCAGCATTTTAAAACGAAACAGGCTAGTCATGGAATGCACAGATTAGCATGAAAAGAAGGAAAGAAGTAGTCATCGAGATATCATTTCTGGTCGGATGGTGACAGTGATTTCTTTAAGAGAAGCTCACTGCTTTCTTCCATTAATACTACAATATTCCCTGGCCCTACATGTTGCATATAAACTCTTGTACTAGTCAGTCTGCTTCCTATTTGTTTTCACCCTTCAATTTTGATGTTCTAACAGTATAAATTCTGTAGCACAGGGGCTGGATTCTATGGGTTTTTTTTTTTCATTTCTCTCTTGCATAATGACAGTCCTAGCGACGCTAACATACACAAGACTTTCTTTATGCTAGAAATATAGGGTGTAAATGAGAGGAAATCTAGAACTACTATGAGACAAGAGATATAGGAAAATCTCGAAGAGATTTGAAGAAGCAACTTGCTATTACGGTTGGATGAGGAAGGAAGGGAGATGAGGGCAATGGAAAGCTAACACAGATTTGAGATGGGGACATGACTGTATCCAGAATAGGTAAGTCTTTTAATAAATATTCAAACAAGATTTTCTAATCTATTTTTCTTGTTTTCATCTGTAGTTGGTACTGATTTTGTTAGGGAGAGAGCAGCAGTTATCACAGCCTTGGAGAGGAATTTACTTAAAACTCTGACCAGTACAGGCATTATGAAAAAGATAATATAATATAAATATTAATATAAATATGTTCCTTCCCAGTAGTCATATAAAATATATCAAAATAATTTTCACTGTAAAGATAGATAATATCCTGAGTCATTGTAATATCAGCTTTTTAAAGAGAAGAAGTTGTATCACTGGTCTATGAATATCCCCATTTTACACAGGGATAAAAATACTCAGTAACATACTGTAGCAAGTGTAAGCCACTTAAACTGCGCAAGTCAGCGCGAGAAGTGGGGAAGGGAAAATATGTCAACAATAAAAGATGTTTTATTATTTTCAGTGAGAGATGATAATGTAAAACGTCACTGTGTTCATCGTGAAAGAAAATCACTTATTGAACATCATCTACAACTTTTTTTTGAATGTCAAATGGCTGTTGCTTTGAATTTGCTGTATGTGACTCTTCAACTGAGAGTTTAGGTACTAATCTAAGGCATTAATGAAATTCCTACTAAAATCAAATGGCAAGACTTTTTAATGGTACTTGAATCAGGCCACGTACAAAAGAAAAGCACAAATCTAATCCCTAAGTTTACTTAACTACAACTGTTCTTTATTAAAAAAAAAAAAAGGCAATGATTGAGCAGTAGCTTTCTAGAAGTTATTTCCTCCACAATGTTTTTGTTTATCTCAGAATCTAAATAAACATCATGATTAAGCAGTAGCACATTAATTCCTAGCAAAAATATTTTGACTAGGAATGATGTTATAAAACTTCAAAACCAAGAGGTATTGTTCAGCTCTTACTAGCTTTGAAGCCTCCATGTTTTTATGGCAAATGTTCTATAAATAGTTATATGGAAAATGTGTCAGTGTGGTCTTTAGGCTTGATAGTTATTTCTTCCATGGTAAATTAATGTATCTTTTCTTAAATGACACATACTAAAATTTCTAATTTGTGCTCAGTAGCTTCACTATGTGGCATTGTTTTTTCTTCCTCTTGCTGCCATCTGCTAAATTCACTGTTCAGTGCCACCATCAAACAAATATTACTAACATGCTATGTATTTCTAGGTTTTCTAATTTTCAAACTTTGAGTCTTGAAAAAAACAAGCTCTAAGCCCCTAAAAATGCATCTTTCTGTGGTTTGACGTGACCTGGAGTCCACTTCTTAATTTAAAAGTATGTTTTTCTTGGTGTATTGGGTAGGAAAATTCATGACTGAGCTAAGCACCACCCTAAAATATTGCAGATGAAAGAGGATTTGTGTTATTGTGAAAGATATGTTGTGTCAGATATACTAGGTTTCAAATAATTGAGCCATGCTAGTCATACATGTATCATAATTGCTCAGAGGTTTAAAAAACTCAGGAACAGAAAAAACTGCCTAAGACACTTCATTAAAAGGAAACATTGTGCTAATTAAATGGTTAATGAATCATACAATTGACTAAGTTATTTCTCCTGGTTTGGGGGAGAAGAATACGTAAGCCTTTCTTTCTCACCTAGAAAACTTCCACAGTAAGCCATCATTTGGCGCCACAGGATAATTTGTAAGCTTGCCGTACTATGAGCCACAAAAGGTATATGTCTGTTTGGGAAATGGGTAGGGCCATGTATACATGTTCATAGTCCGCATTAAAAGGATATAGACTAATGATGGTATTCTCAGAATGTGGTACTTCTGCGGCTTTCTCTTAAGTAGTGCAAATGATCTTAAGGTATCAAGGAGATTTCTTACTATTTATGTGATGTGAATTATGTTTGTTTACTGTAATGCTCAATATAAAAATATGAACAATAACCTTAGAACATTGTCTAGAACGCAGAACTTATAGATGAGTGCCCTAACTACTTGATTATTAGATGATGTTATCCTTTGTACAATAGTTCTGGATTAGTGAATCCTTGTAACAGCTCCAGCAGTACTGTTGGAGTGTCCTCGTCCCGAAAATTGTCCTCCTGACTGATAAGGCAGATTGCAGAGAAAGGCTTCCATGTACTTGGGCAAAACTGATCTCAGGAGTGTCACTTTCTGGTTATATGCTGTAGTTGTTGGGCTATATTATATAAAAGGTGAGCACTGTGGAATTTTATGTGGGGATCATTTCTGTTGAAGAGTGGGTGATATTAAGGAGTTCTCTGAGGATTTGTTATATCATATTCCTCAGCAGAGTTTGGCTGGAATAATGCTTAGTCTTTTGTTTCCGAAAAGGCATGAATACAGGACACATCAACTAAGTGTTTATGTGGATTGGGGCCAAATGGACAATTTGGCCTGAAGCTGTCTCTGATTTCTTCCCTTGGCAGAATGGATGGAAATAACTGCAAGGGAAAAAATTCTGAAAGAACTAGGAGAGATAAAGAAGAATTTATATGATTTGTGTAACTTAGGGTTGCTTAAGGAAAGAGTAACCTCTTCCCCTATTTTATGACCTTGGGGATCATTTTAATGTGGGAAAGAAAAACAACCAAAAAACCACAGAAATGTTTTCTACTTAAAATTATGTAGCCTTAATTATACTTCAAGAAATGGTACCATTAGTAATGATCAAATCTAATATAATTCAATTGGTTTGGTAAGTGTAACTTAATTTCTAAATGTAAGCTCTGATGTTCTACAAACATCACAATGGTTGTTCCCTTCCACAAAGACTTGAATTTTATAATCCGGAATTAACATGACAGTATAATTAAGGTAATGTAAATGTAGTTACACAGTTACTGATCTGGTGAATTAAAAATGCAGTCCCCCCAAATATTTGTATATGCAGCAGTTCCCATGATACTGGAGAATTTTAGTTTATCTAAAATTAAAATAGTTGAAACTATGGTTTATGATTTGCAATCTTTACATGTTTTATAACACATGAGAGTTAAACAAGTGAATTTGTTCTCCGTTACACTGTAAATACTCAACTTCCTATTTACTGTATGTTTTTGCATAAGTTATAGTATTTATATTCATTTTGTTAGTATTGATAAACAATGGATTTGATATATATTTCTCATGGGATTCTTTTCCCCTCGAGGATAGATTTCACTCTTTACAATAGAGGTTATGCATATTTTCTTTGCAGTTTTGTGGCTTTCCCGAAAATGGAAGCTCCAGCAATGCTTAATATAATGTAGGTGGTTGTGGAGACTTCAAGCAGCCATTAGTGATAGATTGCTCAGATAGGTAGGATGATAGAAAGTTTAGAAACTTTTTATTGTAGCTGCTATGACCCTAATCCTTCAAAGGCTCTTGTTATTCAATGTGGTGTCTTACTATTGGATTGAAAGAATATTCAGTATTCAAAATGCCTGAACCTAATGGAAACATTAATTTTGGGGATTGTGAGATGGGGGGAGACCATAACTGGTCAAAATGGAATGTATTTCAGAGTGTACAGGGCATCTTTGTCTCCTCCACAAACTATCTGGGGAGTACAGTGCCACAAAGTTGTCTTTCTGCAGGACTGAGAAGACTAGAAAAACAATTTTGGTAGTAAAGCAGATAGTGGGGCCATCATTAGAGCTTGTGTGTTAGCAGCCAGCAGTTTCTGAGAAAGATTACAAGTACTTAGAGAAAGCAATAAAGTTAGGTATTTGGTCTGAATAATTTGCACTTCAAGAAGCAGTCTTTACCTTTGATTTTTTTGTTGTTTTATTCTGTAATGGTGTTGTGAATAATGTATAACAGCAAAGATTGTTTCTTCAAGAGGACATATTTATTTTTACTTATACTGTTTCCTGGTCAGTCAATACCTCTTATTTCCTAGCATGTGCTTGCTCTCTCACTCTTTCTCCTCCCCACTCCACCCTTCCTTTTCTTCCTTTCATTTATTTTTCTACCATCCATTTTCTTTTGCTCCTCCTTGCTTTCACTACTTGCAACTTCCTTCCCATCTCTTTCTTCCTTTCTGCTTAACGCTGAAGATAAGAAGAATGTGAGGAGTTTTTTCATTCCCGTTAATAGTTTTAGCATAGTAGTTAACTGGTACAAATTTCATATTCTTGCTTCTAAATATTTTTTATGACACTGATTTGAGATCATAACTGATGATGAAAAATATGGAATGTTTCCATTTGTGGAATTAAAAAAATAGCCTTTAATGACTAGCAGAGTCATCTTCATTTGCAAGAAGCCAGTCTGGATGCCTTATACAATGTGGTCTGTTTTCTTCCAGTGAAGGGAATTAATAAACTCTTCTCATTTCTCCTTGTCTGTGAAGTTTAAATAGTTAGCAGAGATGTATTTAATATTGATTTCTTGTAAAAATGCATTTGTATGCATCCTTTGCTCAGAGTGACACCAGAAAAAGTCTTATCTCACATTCTATAGCACAAAAAAAAACCCCAACCCAAACAAACTCCAACAAAAACCATATTACTTATACCAGAACCTACAGTTTAGAAACACTTTGACAGGCATAGCTGAGAAGTTAAGTAACATCTTTAAACTGTGGAACAGAGCTGAGAAAAAAACCCAGATTGTTTTTGCTTTTATTTACAGCGTTAATAATGTTGTAAACTTATATGGAGTGTAGTCTTTAAGGGTATGTGCTAGTGCTAAGAACTTATTAAATATCTGGCTTCTCACATATTGATTTTTTTTTTTCTGTACTTGCATTATAATTCCTTGGAAATCCTTAGAATTTCAATAAAGAATAATTGATTTATTTGACTGTTTATGCAAGTGACCAAAGTCCTTTTATGATATTTTTGAGTAATACCATTAGGATAATTATGTGAAAATAATCAGTATGTTGTGAATAAATTGAATGGTGATTGTTGTGATCAGACATAAATGGAGCATGTTTAATGTTTACAGTCAATTATCTTAGGCTCATCCTTCCAGGAAGGCAGTGTTTCTTTGATGTTGAATGCCTCTATTTGCTGCTGAGACTGAATGCCTCACACAGTATCTTGTCTTTAAAATACGAATGTTGTGTATTAAATAGTAGCTTTTAAAAAAAAAAGTAAACAACTGCTGAAAGAACAGATGCAATAACAACAGCTCACTGGAGACATTAAAAAGAAAATCCTTCTTGCCGCAAAGGAAAATTAATATTCTGCATAGATGAGAAATTAACTCATTAATTGACATATGAGGTTATCTGTCATGGTATTTACTCTTCATTATTGCTTTTGTGAGTTCAGAGCTTGATCAAATTAAATTTTACTCACAGCAGCAGCTACATCAGTTTTGTGACATGCTGGAATGGATTCTAAAGGAGTAGACAGGAGTAGGAGAGGTCAGTGGAAGTTTGGGAAGTAGCGTGTGGTGGGCTAGAAAGGGATCAACTGAACTCCGGGGCAGGATGAGGCCCACGAAGAGTTAGCAGTTTTTTAGCTACTTCTGGGAAGCTATGGTCTAGATCTACTAGTCTTCCTCCCTGATACGCTTGTCCATAGCCAGTCTAATTTCTCCCTGAGGTCAAGATCTGCTGCTGTGAAGCTTCATTCCATTTTAGTGGCATAAGGTGTTGCTGACTAAGCCCGAACCAGACACCTGTGGCAAAGTGCTTCCATTTTGCTAGGTGACTGAGAGGGATAGGAATTCCCATCCCATCCCTGAAACAATTCTGCTGCAGTGCCATAGTCCTTATCTTGGGATCCACAAGTCCTTGAGCGCCACACATGTACCATATAAATCAAGCAAGTGGCTGCCTTAGGAAACCCTGATACTTTCTAGAATGTAGGCCCAGACTAGGTAGATTACTGAGAGTTAAGCAGAACAGAGGACAAAATTAATCATGTAAGGTTAAGTAAGACAGCAACAGAGACAGCAGAGATAACATCTGCTAGGGAAAACATTTTAATGTCTTCTTAACCTTCGTATTGCCACCAATAAAAATAATTTATCAAGAATCACAAAAGAATGTGAACTGCTATGAGGAATATTCACTTTTCTTACAACTTCTACCTTGGAAGTTTTCAAGACCTGACTGGACAAAGCCCAGAATTTAGTGTTGGCCCTGTGTCACAGAATAAGATTTTTTTACATGGTTTTGGTCTAGCAGCAATTTAGGATTTATTAATATTTTTGAGATAGATCACAAAATTACATTGTATAATTTTTAACACTTAAGCATCAGCCAATTTAACAGAGTGATTCAATGGAATTTGTTACAATCAAAATAGCGACTTAGTTAAAGATTTGAGAATGGCAAGGGTCACCCGAAACTTACAGCAGGGTTGCACACACAGATGGGGTTTAAATGAAATCACATATACACACAGACAGGCAGACAAACAGTTTAAATCAAATTACGCACACACACACACACACGCACACCCACAGAGGTTAACCTGTGATTAAAATTTCCCTTTTAGTGAGTTTCATGAATTACTCACTTTTATGTACCAGCACGCGTCAACGGACAGTCGGTGAACCTCGCGAAGTCAGGCCTTTGAGTCCTCGTGAAATCGTCGGTGGACGATCCTTCAATACTCATGAAATCTATCCTGAGAGGTATCGCAGCTCAGGGGGAGATACTGGGTCACACAGCCCGCTGCGGTCCCGCCCGGAGAACTCCAAAGGTCTCACCGCGGGATTGCTAAATAGCGAGATACAGGATCTCGAGATGATTGATGTTGGTCAGTATTTCCTAATTTGGCCACAATTCATGCTCAGTTATTCTGGTATACAATTCAGGCAGGAGGTGGTCCAGGTGCGGCCAGGGGTGCCTGACCACCCCAGCCCCAGACTACTGCACTTGCGACCAAGATAACAGCACAATGGGAGTTTTCCCAAAGCATGCATGGCTTATGCTGGTATCTCAGAGCGGTCCTGATGTACCATTCAAGCAGCAGACGGCCCAGGTGTGGCCAGAAGATGCCTGGCACCCAAGTCACTGTACTTGTGACTAAGATAGGGCTACTTGTGACTATGATAGGGCTAATCCTGATGTCTCAGAGTGGCCCAGGGGGCTGCACCACCACACCTGCTTTGAGCAGGATGTTGAATTTAGGTCTTGTGAGGTCTCTTTCAACCTAAATTATTCTATGATTCTATAATTCTAAATTTTGCTCAATTTTGAAATTACTAAGAGGATGAATGTGTAATAGCTTCTTAGTTGTATAGATTAGAAGGCAAGTATTCATATATCTTTAAGCACATTTACAAATAAGCAGATGATTGAAGGCATAAATTTCTGAACAGTTTTTCTTTTATTTTGGAAAGATAAAAGCTTTGGTTATTAAAAGTATTCAGAAGCTACTGTTTTCTTCTTGTTTTCAAAGTTCATTGTATCCAAGTGCTAGCATGGAGAAGTAGCTGTAAAAAACAGTGATGCAGAAAATTCTTTCCAAGACAACCAGAAAACTACTGATCTTTATGTTCTTTATGTTTCTTGTCATTCATACTTTCCTTCTGAAAATAGTTTTCTTTTATTATTTTTTCATTGGACTTCAGTCTGTAGCTGTCACTGGACTCAATGCTTTCACAGAAAAATTTAAATAGAAATTTATTGTCAGAAACAAATAAATAAAGTCTCCAGTCCTATACACAAGATAATTAAGTACTGCTTTTTGTCTGTAAGACTTGGAAACATGGCTCTAGTAGCTTTCCTTAGCAGCAATGTCCAGTGCCATGCATCAGGTCCTGTGCTGCAACCCCGTAGCATGGAGAAACCTTCTCTAGGACAACACAGAAGGAGGTTGCTCCCCTACCAGTGTCACAGATTTGGGGTAGTGAAGCTCCGATTTATTTTATAATTTTTTATGATGAGGGAAGGTTGGCACAGGTCTCACAACTTTCCTTTCACCAGTGTTATGGTACAGCTATCTTCAACTTTTTTTTCCCAGGGAATTGGAAGGTCCACGTGACTGGCATCTTCCCCTGTGTCCCCAGTGTAGGATGTGGCAGTACTTTGGAGTATGGTATAGCATCTTGCACGAAGGGAAGAGTGTCAGTTACATGCTAAAAACATCTGAAGGAGCTTACGCACATGGTTAGGCTGCCAGCCGAGTTGCAGCTACTCTGAAAATATTTTTGTTTTAAGAAAGAGCCAATGTGGTCTTTGAAACTTGGGATCCTGAGAGGAAACTCTTACTGTGCAGCCAACAGGGTGAGTAGCATGAGTCAGTGCAAGATTGTGATTAATGAGCAAGCAGGGAGCACTTCATAGTTTGAAGAGAGTCAAACCCGGGGGGGTACCTAGATGTCCGGGTAAAGAGAATTGTTAGAAGCATGGAGAGGCCAAAATAATTGAAATTGCAGTCATTTTCTTTGTAATTGTTAGGGCCAGAATTTCCCCAAAAGCCATGCACACGGGCAAGAGGCCACAGTCTGTGCTGCTGTAGATGACGTGATCAAGTGATAGGATGTTGCTATAGAGTCAGGGCGGTAGTAAAAATGAAACTGAAGATAGCTTGTAGAATAGGTCTGCCGGCAGGCAGCCAAGTCTGGAGCAGCAGTGCCTTACATGGTACCCTCGGGCAGCCGTCAGTCAGCAAAGACTTGGACAAAGTGCAATAACAGCTCAGCACGTGTCCAGCACAAGGATCACATTAAGGGTGCGTATGGGGGAAGATTTGTACTCTGTTCCTTCATAATTGAGCTAATTCAGTTTTACAACCATTCCAGCCTTGTAATGAGTTGGCATGGTCGTGTTTGCGGCACAGGCTCCTCTCTGGTGTGGGTTAGGGCTTCAAGTTAAACTTCATCAGGAAGAATTTCTTTACCGAAAGAGTGGTTAGGCATTGGAACAGGCTGCCCAGAGAGGTGGTGGAGTCGTGAACCCTGGAGGCGTTCAAAAAAGGTGTGGACGTGGCACTCCAGGGCCTAGTTTAGGAGTCATGGTGGTGTTAGTTGATGGTTGGACTTGATGATCTTAGAGGTCTTTTCCAACCTTAATGATTCTATGATTCTATGATTCATTTGCATGAGATAACAGACAGTTACCTGGAAGTTAGAAAATATTTTTTATGTCCTTTTTCCTCACAATGGAAGTGCAGTTTATAAGATCATAGAAGTTTGAGGTAGAAATGGTTGGCTAGGCCACCTATCTGATACCACAATACAAAATTATTTTCCATACTTTATTTTCTAGTAACTTAGTTAACTTTCTGTTAACTTCATTAACAAGCACAACTGTTAAAACTGATTGATAGTAATCCTTCATCCCCACGATTACTATTACTTTGAGATGTGTGTGAATAGTAACAGTGTTGTTACCAGTACTAAGTTAGGGGTACTGGGCTTTTTTGCCTTTTTTTTTTTTTAAAGAAATGCTGTTTTTATCAGTGACTTGAATATGTAAATTTAGGTTCTGTGTTACTGATACTTCTTCTTGAATCTGTAGCTATAAAATAATTTATATTCATCTAAAAGATTCAGCTGTCTTCAGTCTTCATTCCTCTTTTATTGAAGACTACTTAAACATTTTAAGCACTATTTCTAGTACACTTGGCTACCACTGTTCTACAATTTTTGTGGCAGTGACCTGGACTGCCATCCATGTTCTTGACCCTGTGGAATCACTCCAAGATAGGTTCGTTTTCAAGTCACCTTGTTCATTTGTAGTGCTGACTGTATATGAAATGTGACAAGAAGTACACTGCTTCCTTTGTAAGATATAAATGTAAACGTGGAAATAGGATAATAGTATCATATTTTCAAGTTTTATTTGCTTTGCTTCCTGTGTTCTGATTGCGACTGCCCTTTCCAGTAATAATCCATGGCATGCACGCACATGTTCTAAAATTCTTGTATGCCACAGCTTTATGGTTTAAGAGATGGTCTTGAAATAGTTTCCAAATTAACCTAAAAAAAGTAATTTTGCCATGTAGATATTGTACTTAAAAATAAAAGTTGCATTTGGTTTTCTCTTTCAGGGACTTGGGACTTTAGAAAGAACCTTTCTTTGACCAGAAATCAAGAATTCAGATGTGAGAAGGTACCATATGACAGTTCAGTAAAAATTAAAGTCGTACAGTGTTGTGTTTTTATGCATAATTCAATTCACATTTTGGAGCTAAGTTTGCTTATTCAAAAAGCAAACACTTTGAACACAATTAAACTTTTTCTTCTGTTCACATTCATTCTAGGTAACAACATTAACAGCTGCATCACAAAAGAGAGGAGACTCTTATCTTTGTAATTTTAGCAGTATAGACATTGAGAGCCATGTGTCCTATTACCATGCCAGTTTCAAGGCTGAGTCTAGAAAGAATCTGAGATGCTGCTGTGCTGGACAAAGGCTAAAAGTGGTCTTCTGTGTTAGAGCTCCCATTCTAGGTGGAAAAGCTAGGGTTCCAGGTAAACTCAGTATTTCTGGTGAAACTGTCTTATGAACTCAGATCACAGGTGATCAGTGCTGCAATAAAAGCCTTACTTGGAAAGCTAATCTAGCTATCTAAGCTAGAATTTGCTAGGTTTTTCTGATATGCAGTTGTAGCATATGCAGGGAAAATGCATGTGAAGTGAGAAGAAAGATAAAAACACAACCAGGCAGGAAAGAGCATTTGCCATAAAGTACAGCCACTTTATTGCAGAACTGCTATTCATTTTGTCAGGAACAGCATTGTCTATGAACAGTTTCTATTAGAAAGAAACAGTTTGATATTCCAATCTAGCTACAGACAGTGGGGCTATCAACTTGTACTGAACTTGAGCGTTTTTTCAAGAAGTGGAAATTTAGTAACATAGGATCATGGTGAGTGAAGCAGTAAAAGTAAATTGGAAGGAGCAACATGTTTGTTATAAAATCCTTAAGATCTTTTTCTCTGAATCTTTTAGAATTATCTAATGTGAACTGTGGTTTAGGATGACAGTTATACTTTTTTTTTTTCTTTTGATTATGGCAATAAGGTTGTCACATGAAGTGTGTATTGTTAACAAAGTCCAATAACACAATACAGAATTATCTCTTCATCAAAGCACCATAGAGCATGAGAGTTTCGATAGGTAATGTGGAATCTGAGTCATACAAGCTTAAGCTCCTTAAGCTAAATGGCAAACTCTCTGTTATGATTGGCGGAGAAGGAGGGTTCTCTGGAGTATAATTCAGAGCAGCTATTTTTTTCTTATTAGCTACAAATAGCTTCCCTAGTTTGTGACAGTCCTTGCTATACCAGGTTTTTTTTCTCTTGTGGGTATGTCTCAGAGTGAAGATCACATAAAATAGCAATGCAGGGCTTCTTTCTTCTGATGCTGTAGTTAGCTTGGAATCCTCGTAGCACCGCATAGGTCTTTAAACTGAAAGGCAGCATTCTCATTAAATTATAGAAACTGATGTATGGTGCTCATTTCTCCTTGTTTTCAGCTGTAAGTTCATGTTAAAAAGCTGATACACTACTGTTTTCCTAATGTTCCCTAAACAGCTCAGTTGCTATAGCCGGATAAAATCACCAGTAGGAAAAAGTCTCCCATTCCTGACTATGTCTCATACTGTTCTTCCACATCCCTCTTGAGATACCTCTGTGCTAATAGAATGTTTGAAAACTTCAAACTTTAAATAACTAGTGTATGTTTTGTTTGTCATATGCTAATAACATAAATATCTTCATTTTCACTTGTGCCTGCTATTCTTGCCATTCCTGTACATCACCAGGTCCTTTTCCCCTGAGTAATAGCTGGGTCAAGGACAGCTACAAGCTCTTAGCATATTGGATACACTAAAATATACACACTGAATCCGAGTGACAAACCCAATGATGTAATGCGCTTCATTAAATTAATTAGTTCGGGCTATGAGGAGGCTACCACTTGACTTTTAATGTGGCGTTGGTTATCTGATATAGAATGAGGAAGAATTTAAGATCAAATTAGATGGCATGATATTGGAAAAAGCCTACAAAAATAGGAATGCAGGCATACAAATCTTCAAAGTCATTGTGGAGCTACATGTGTATTGGAAAGAGTGACAGTTCTCTTGTCTCTTCCATAGGTTGGAATTGGAGACTCATTAATAAATCTAGTTTCAGTAAAAATGCTATTTAATACAACCTCTGACTCAGTATTGTCCCTTAAAATATGTTCTTTACTTAAAAGATTGTGTTTACTCCATCTGAAGATGTACACACATATTTATCAAGGCTACTACATAAGAATGAGATTTTACACAGATGCTTTTAAGGTGAAATTTTGAATATGAATACTCAACCGGTCTAAGAAACTATTCTTAACTTTTGCTATTACGAATTCCTCTTGGCAGATAAAATCAAGTTTACTGGACTCAAATAGCTGTGATAGAAAGCAATATTTTTAAGCTTCTGTATACTAGTGACTTCAAATGGAGGTAAAAATAGATCAAGTCTATTCCAAAAGTGCTGTGTATACAGTCTGCTTGCTTTATTTGTATTCTGAAATATTTCATGTTGAATTACTGTGTAAAAACATGTTAAATAAGACAATGTATATTTAATCCTGTATCTACAGCTTTCTGAGACAAAGTATAGGCTGTTTAACGTGATCATTCTTTCATATTTTTATGTCTCGTCCATTTAAAAATCTTTCTCCTCCTACCTCCCCCTTTTTTCTCAGTACACAATTAGTGTTTTAGAAGATGCTGAATAACTTTTGTCTTTTTCCAAAGCATAAAAACCTTTAGCAATTCTAATGCTGTTTTTCAGGAAAAAATTAAAATAAACCACTCATGATAGTGAGTTATGCATTGGTATTTTTTGACTCATGTTGCGTTTTTGCTGTATAAAATCAGGATTGCTGTTAATCTGCTCTTCACTGCCTAAGTGAAGAACTGATACTATTATCTCTAGCCTGAGTTTTTATCATGTTATGGCCGAATGTTTTAAAGCTAGCCCAGGTATTTTTGTACTACTCTGTGCTGTAGAGAGATGTCCTCAGAATGGTCCTTAATGGAAATCTTATACCAAGGCTAGTCCAAACTTTTTGTCACTATCTATCTGGCATACACAATGTATTGTGGCCATGGTTTGTGATTGTTTTCCCCCAGATAGAAGACAGAGACTTCTTAGTTTCATATATTGCTTTAACTTGCCCACATATCTGCGAATACACAGAAAAATATGCTCCTATGAAGAGAACACAGGTTGTTTTATTCATTGAACATCTAAGAATGTTAGAAGTTGTCAACTTTTCAAGCAGGAATTAAAGTGTCTGTCTTTGGCTCCTATTTCAAATGCACAGTATCACTGCTAGATGCCTAAAAATTTCCTAATCCTAATATATCTTCCTCTATGGTAGGAGATTAGGATAGATATTGTAAAAATTATGCATTCATCAAATGATTCATTAGCTGAGACTTTAAAGCCGCGTGCATCTCTTTGCTCCTTTATTTTTGCAAAGTTGTTTTTGTGTGCTCCTGCATTGAATATTTTAAATAATTGGTGTCCTTTCTAATCTGATTAAAATATGTTATGACTGTTGTTAAAATAAATATTTAGGCAGATGTATTGGCATAATAATCCTAGTCTAACTCAGTTTACAAATGTCTACATGTTAAGGAATAAAACAATATTTATATATATTTTTTTACTATATTCAAGGGAACACATTGGAAAGGTAAGGGTAAGAATATTTTTTGAATTTTTTAAATTTTCTTTTTAGGTATTTAATGCCATCAGTACATATAATGTGCTTACAATGGCAGTGTACCTTTTATGATGCAAAGGTTGGAACCACATCCAAACTACTGTAATATATATCAATATCTGCGTTAGAATGTGGTATATTAATATCTGCCTTAGAATGCGGTAGATGCAAAAGCACTTTCTCAGTTCAAAGATGTGGGAATTTTGTTCATTATTTTAATTTATTATTTGTCTTAGTTGAATTTATTGATTGAAGAAGTTTGATTCTTGTACTGATAACTGTGACTGCAAGGGGTTATTTTTTCTGCTGGAACACTGTCTGCACTCTCTTTGCCCACTAATGTATGACATAGGTCTCAGCTGAGCGAACAGCTTCCAATTCAGATGATGCATGAATACGGCAGTGTAATGAATATGCCATGAAATGTGATCAAAACATCAAAACTGTGCTTGTTCTTAAACTTGGTGATAAAGAGGTAGACCTAAAAGGGTTAATATTGATTACCTGGTTACTCTCATTTTTCTTTGTAAAAGATAAGGGGTTTTTCCCAAGCTATTTTTGAAAGGAGAGCTGAGGGGATCTTGGGGATTTGTGAAAGTCATATTGAAGTGAGGTGCTAGGCTGCCTGTGAAGACTCGAACCAGATTTAAAAAAAAAAAAAAAA
>WAAD01004812.1:46778-131855 GCA_013389945.1 Fregata magnificens
AAGACAGGCCTCATTTTATCTTGTCTTGGAGATGTTTCATTAACATCTTTTCAGCAGTAGATTCTGGATACAGGACTTAAATATTTACCATAAGATACATGCAGCCATTAGGGAAGGGTAAATTCAGGGTACTGCTGTCTTAGCATAATGCCATGTCAGGATTGAATAGAGAGCAGTGATAATAGGACAAAGAGGACATCTGTGACAGTATAGTGCTGGAAGTTGGAACATTTTTGGAGTTGATTGTCCATATCAGTGTGATCACACCTTTCAGTGTGAGCCACCNACAGATGTGGACCTAAATCTTGGGGATTCAGGTATATTCAGATGTGTTGACTTTTCAATGCCTAACAAAAAATAAGAAAGGTGATAATTTACTGATTACTATTTAAACCTCACTGTGCGTTTCTTAGCACTGAGCGCAGAAAATTGCTTACTAGTTGGATACTCAATTTCAATGAACAACCATATAAAGGAACAGTTCTGAAATTCTAAAATGGTGGATCCTGTTTGTAAGATTGAAAATACTTGTTTCCCTTTGAACTGAGTAACTTTGTAAAATGTTTTAATAGACCAGATGGTGCTAAATATATATTACTCCATGTATAGGGAACCACGCTAGTTATGTTTCAGGTTCTAACATACATGTTATGTATGTTAGTGTAAATATCTTTAAACAGTGGTACCCTAAATTTTTCATGTACTATTTAGTCTCAGGTTTGCTTTTGATTCGACATCAGTAAAAATTGGAAATATATGTTGCATAGTACATCTTCAATGGACTTCCCATAGGAAAAATTTAGAGAAGCATTTTGGGGGCGGAGAGGTGCATGAAAATTGCCTGTGCTCCTTATCTTTGTCTTCTCATTTCTTCCTTTTCCCATTGTGGCTTCTTGAGAGATCAAGACTGCAGAATAGAAGATGCACAATGATTGCTGTGTAGTATCTCGTGACTAAATCATAACTATCCTTTCTATAATTTTATTGTACCTACAATAAAATTCAGTTGGACCACTTTGGAGAGAATATTCAAGGAAGGAGTGCAGTGGGGCTGCAGCTAAAACAAGTCAGCTTTCAAAAGATATTTCTTTATATAATGTTTGCTAATGGAGGTTCTTTCTCAGAAGACTGATGAAATAGCCGTATTGTGAGCCTGCAATTCACCTCTGTGAATGTTTGTAATCATTTGTCTGACATAGGAATTTAAATATGTTCTTTTGAAAAAACCAAAAACACCAAGAAAATTAAAAGAGGAAACAACACATTTTTTCTAGCTGTGTAAATAGTCTTATTTGAACCTACAAATCATTCAATACCAGATTTTTTTAAAATGTATTTCTCTGTAAAATTAAACTATCTTAGTGAGAAAAGCATAGATACTACTTGTTTGTTGTTAGAGTGATAGACTTTTCTTGATCTGAAAGATGACTGACAGATGTCTGTGTTTGAAAATTTGCCATTTTATTTTTTCCACCCTGCTTAGCTTTCAACATTAGGCTTCACACTTCAGGATAATGTTGTCATTTCCTTTTGTGCACTCAAACCCCATGAGTGACTAGGGCTAGGCATCTGAAATGCTTTAGCTTTTTTCCTTTAATGTTTTCTCCTTCTATTGTGGTTTTCCTTTTACAAGATGCTCAGCAGTGATGTGGTAAAACTTTTGCTCTGCTGTGTTTCTAATTAAAACATTTGCAAACAAACAAACAAACAGACATGTAAAAGAATGAACTAAAGGAAAATATTTCACAGAATATTTATTGAACATAAGAACCATAGCCTTTGGTGTGTTTTGGCCCCTTTCTGCTGGTTTGCCAGCAGCTAGTTTTCTCAAAGAGGTAAGTGAATACTGTCAGTATTGCTATGTAACTGTAAAAATTCCTTGTACTAGAAGATCCCATTCTGTTTGGGACTGAAGTGTGTGGGAGAGGTGTTTCTGCTCCAACCCGCCCCGTTTTTTTAGCGTGGGTGTGAACTAGTTTTTTTGAAAAGGCACACCTTACTGTATAAAGCCTATCTGCAGAAAGTGAAAGCCACACCTGAAAGAAAGTCATTTCCTGCTGATCAGGAAAAGTAATCCAAAAAGTTTGGAAATTAAACATCTAACCTCACCACTTAGAATTTCAAACAAGAGTCCTGTAAATGAAATGATAGCATCGTAGCTCTCAAAAAAATTTACTTTCACTAGTTCAGGAAGGTGCATAGCGAGGAAGTGATTAACCCTTGTTAGCCCTGGTATAAATGTAGGTTATAAATCATCTTTAAGGCACCAAAATGGAACTTGGAAGATCTGGACATCCAGACTTTTTATTTTGGTGACCTTTGTGCAATCAATTTTTCCTTTCATGCTTTAATTCTTATCTCTAAAAGAGTGTCCATAGGGAAAGTTAGGATTGACTTGGAAGAGTTTAACAGAAGGCTTGCTGCCTGCAAAGAGTGACTTGGATACTGTTACAGAGTAAAGTAGAGAAACCTAGGCGAGAGTTTGTATTAGTAGCATAGCCAGGAACAGCAAGCTCTCTGGAGACCCAGCAATGTGAACATGGATAGGCTCTTTCCTACCATAATTTAACCATTCGTACCACTCTTAGTGGAGACAGCTGCAGCATGATGTAAACCATGTACACGTTTACACGGTATACATTTTTCTTTTTGATTTCCACTAGGTAGTTTTCCTGCTAATTTGTCATAGCTCAGAATGGCAAATCCTAAAACTGAAATATTTACCAGGAAGGGGAGAAAATACTAATATTTTGTGACAGCTATAGGTACCTGATGCTTCATGGGAAATAAATTCAGGTTGCTTAAAAATAACTATTAAATTGTATTGCTTTAACTTAAATGAAATTTTGTAACAGATTGTAATATTTTTGTGACTGTTAGGACATTGGATATGTAAGAATACAGAGGGTGAATGGAGAAGACCAATGGTGATTTAATAACCTGCTGTTAAGATAATGGTTTTTTAATGCTATTTTTGGCCATCAGTGTTGTCTTGATTCAGCATGCTACATTTTAATATAGAAGAAAAAGCAAATGTGACTAAATTTGGATTGCACACCAGTGTTTTGTGTTGAAAGCAAGGTATTGTTTGAATACAGAAGCTCTGAGTATGTGGCTTCACTAGGTGGCAGGGGTAGGTTATGAAGAGTGACAGTTATGGACATGGCCTGAAGACGTTACTCCTTACATTTTAAGTTGGGTGCCCTCATATTTGTAGGAAGCTGAAGGAACCTCCCTGTATTGAGAGAAATAGCGCAGAGGACTGATGGCTTTCTGATTTCATTAGGGCCAGGTCTTTCAGGTACTTAGCACAGCTGTTTTGAGAGATACTCCACTACAGAGGAACCATTTTAGACTTACTGATATTTAATTTTCATTCTGAAAGTTCCCAACCTCTGGAGCCCTTGGATGCTGGAACAATTTTCTAATTGGAGTCGTGATAAAGTATATTTTGTATTAACAAAGAAGCTTTATAAGTTGATGAAAAGTATAATGTAATCCAATGTGTGCCAGAGCTGGAGGCTGGACTTGGTGATTTTAAAAGTTTCTTCTTTTTTTTTTTTTTTTATAAGTTGTGGGCTAGAGTAAACGTCCTTCAAAATGTTTTAACTCAACCAGATTGACCTGTGATCCAAAAGCCAGAAAATGGCAGTAAAATAAAAGCTACCTCTTTTTCAGATGTTCTTGCAACCATGTCATCCCCTAATTAAAATAATTGTACAGACTATCAGATTTGTTAAACATTCTGGTTGGGCCTGAACCTCGTTTGAGAATGGTTAATCCTTACCACTTTTGGTATCATTTCCTTCCATAGCTTTTAATACTCACTCCTTTCTATTCCTAAAGTTTATGCATTTGTGTTAGAATTCTCACTCATTTCTTTGTCTGTTCAATTTTTCATGCAGTGACCCAACTCTATGTGCCAGATATTCCTGAGTTCATGCCTGGAAGAACTTTGTGGTTTATATAATCTCTGTACCAATATTGTAATATGAAGCATTTTAGTAATCAATATTTTGGCACCCAGACTGAGGCACTACCAAAAGGCCTAGCTTCCTGGAAGTGCCTATCACCCAGTCTCTTAAAATCATGCTTTTAATAATTAAAATATAAAAAATTATAAATTATTTTGAAAATCATGGCCATGTCTAACCTTTAACCTTTTCTTAAGACTTGCTTTGAACTCACCTTGTTTCTATGAAAATGTGCATAAATGTAAGCCCTGCTAGCGCTTAATTTTTATTAATTAACTCAATTCTGTCAGAAGATAATACAAAAATGTTTTTGGAAAATCTGTTGATTAGCTATAGGTTTCAGCTGTTTGGTAGAGTGTGACAGTTCATCATTCAAAATTTAAAATTAAGATCCTGTTCAATTAACTGTTTAATTCCCATCAAATTCTGTAGGATTTCTCACTTATTTAAAGGTAAATGCAATTAAAACATGGATGGATTTAGCTGTGTACTTCAATGTTGAAAACATAAATGACTGACATTTACAACAGGATACATGAAAAATGTATACTCTCTGCAGGAATATAAAATTGGTGGAAAACTACTAAATTCTCATCAGAAAACCTCATTTTGTGTTTGGCAGATGAAATTCCTGCTTTGGGAAAGAATAAAAGAGCAGGAAGGCCAATAAAATACAAAACCAGAAATAAAACCAGGAGGAAAGCTATTAATAGGAAAATTCTACCAATTTTTAAATCTCTGCGAACTTCTTAAGCCTCATCATATTCTTATCTTTACATGATTCCTAATGTGAAGTCTGGGCTCCTGAGCTGGGCACAAAAGTTCCAGGAACAGTACCTGGAGAAGTCAGCTGCTTTAAAACAGATCTGAAACACTAGGTACACTGAGAGACTAAGCTAAAAAGGAAATACGTGCATTCTTCCTTGAGATGGGTAGTGTCTGCTACTTACTGAGCTGTGCTTTTACTCCTGCAGTTGGAGGACAGGTGTCACTTGCATGTGCGGCTAGATTCCCAGGCACACAGCAACTTCCATTGCTTTCCATCGAATAAAGAAAGAAACAGGTTAATGTAAGTTGAAAAGAGGCAGTTTTTAAAATCCATGTGGAGGATTGCAAAGGCTTCGTAGATGGGGGGGAGCAGTAGATCTTGTCTACCTAGATTTCAGCAAGGCTTTCAACACTGTCTCCCATAATATCCTCATAGAGAAGCTGTTAACATATGGGCTGGATGAGCAGACAGCAAGGTGGATTGAAAGCTAGCTGCATGGCCAGGCACAGAGGGTGGTGATCAGTGGCATAAAGTCTAGTCGTAGGCCAGTAACTAGCAGAGTACCCCAGGGGTCAATACTGGCCCCAGTCCTGTTCAACTTCTTCATCAATGATCTGGATGATGGGACAGAGTGTACCCTCAGCAAGTTTGCAGATGACACCAAACTGGGAGGAGCAGGTGGTATGCCACAGGGTCGTGCTGCCATCCAGAGGGACCTCGACAGGCTGGAGAAGCGGGCTGATAGGAACCTCATGAAGTTCAACGAGGCGAAGTGCAAAGTCCTGCACCTGGGGACGAACAACCTTATGCACCAGTATATGCTGGGGGCCACTCAGCTGGAGAGCAGCTTTGCAGAAAAGGACCTGGGTGTCCTGGCAGACACCAAGCTGATCATGAGCCAGCAATGTGCCCTTGCAGCAAAGAAGGCTAATAGTATCCTGGGCTGCATTAGGAGGAGTATTGCCAGCAGATTGAGGGAGGTGAACCTTCCCCTCTACTCAGCACCAGCAAGGCCACACCTGGAGTACTGTGTCCAGTGCTGAGCTCCCCAGTACAAAAGAGACATGGACATACTGGAGAGAGTCCAGTGAAGGGCCACAAAGATGATTAGTGGACTGGAACTTCTCTGCTATGAGGAAAGGCTGAGAGCTGGGACTGTTTAGCCCAGAGAACAATCTGCTTGGGGGGTATCTTATTAATGTATATAAATAGCTGAAGGGAGGGTGCAAAGAAGACAGAGCCAGGCTCTTTTCAGTGGTGACCAGTGGCAGAACAAGAGGCAATGGGCCTAAACTGAAATGCAGAAGGTTCCACCTGAGCATCAGGAAACACTTTTTTATTGTGAGGGTGACCGAGCACTGGCACAGGTTGCCCAGGGAGGTTGTGGAGTCTTGAAGATATTCAAAAGCCATCTGGACGTGGTCCTGGGCAACCAGCTCTAGGTGGCCCTGCTTGAAGCAGGGTTTTGGACAAGGTGACCTCCAGAGATCCCTTCCAACCTCAGCCGTTCTGTGATTTTGTGATTCAAGACGAGAGCAAATTATTATGAAAGAACAATTATTTTGCTTTACAGTGTAGGTTACAAACATAAAGGGCCTACGTGGGTGGGCATCGTTTGTCTTTTTCATCTTCTTCTCTCAGTGGTCATCTGTACACTTGTTTTATCTTGGTGCATGCTGGTGTAGTCTCAGACTTCTGAGACTACCACGTCCACGTGGAGAGGAGAGTGAAGGTTTATTACTTGTTCTGCCGGCTGGCTGATGTGTTCACATTAATTGACATCTCTCATTCATTGTGATTGCATTATTATAAATGAGATGCTGTGTGCCTATGCGGTGAAGGCCCTGCAGAGGCATGTCATATGTAGGGCACAGGACAATGGGGGTTGTCAGGTGGTGTGGTGGGTTAAGTCATCACATATGACTGTGGGATATGAGTTGGTGGATTTAGGAGACTTAAGGCAGAGTCCTCCACAGAGTGGGCTGTCAGCATTGGTTATGGGCTCCCTTTGCCAAATGCTAGAAAGGCTCAGTGTTCCTAAACATTCCCTTATAGTAGATCAAACCAGGACCTGTGAAGGCTAGACAGCAGGGGTGCTCAGAGAACTTGGCCTCGAGTAAACTGTTGGAGATCCTATAACAGACCTTCACCCTCATTCAAATAGGAACGTTAACCATTATGTTATATTGATATCTCTACTTCAAAGAAATGTATGTGTACAGAGGAACAGGCAGAAACATGGGTGATGTCCCTCCGTTTAGAATAAACCATAACCTGTTGGTTAGGGAACGATGTACCAACTAGAGATGAACATAACCATCCAACTTGTGTTAAGTGTTATCTTTAGTTAAGTCTTGTGCCTGCCCCTACTGCTTACTAAGGCAGTTACAGGCAATGTGAGAGATGTATAGCCTCCCCGTTCAAGAATAAGTGTTTCATTTATTAGCATGCAAAGGGGAAGAAGCACTACTGTTCTTCCCCAGATATGCTTTAAAAGCAAACTTCATTGACTTCTCTAGAAAGCTGATCGAGTTTGTTTTCCCAAAGTATATGTATTAGATTGGCTGCCTTGAGAGTTTCAGACATTGGATCCCTGCCATGCTTAAACATGAAATCGATGCCGGACAACCTCAGTGGAGTACAGGAGAACATTAAATGGCTGGAATAAATGAATGTCAAAAAGCTGAGGTTCTGTTAAATTCAGGCATCTCTAAGGCTTCCTGAATTGAAGTTTTGAACATAAGTGTATAATGCATAAATTCAATATTAATTCAATCCTTTTTGGAATTGTTCCAAAATAATCCTTTTTATAGAAGCAGACATTACTGCCTACTGTTATAGCTACTTTTTTCCCCCTCTAAATATATATGTAATGTACACTGTAATAGCTGGTCAGTGTGAATTAACCTGTAACTTGAAAAAACTCCATTATTCGCAAGATTCCACCCACCTGCAGGGAAATTTCATTACATGGTTTCAGCCATTTAAACAGTGAATGAAACTAGAAATGTCCAGGGGACTTTCAGCCTTTTAGAAGCTGGTAGTTAATTACTAATTATTGCATGGAAAAGCTTGAGGATTAAAAAAGAAAGGGGGCAACCAGGAGGAAAGGATAATACAGTATAAAAATAAAAGGTTTTTTCCAGCGAAAGTTTAATGCCCTCAGTTCTCAAGTACATCTCCAGAAATGAGATTTTTTGCATCTATAAAAATAAGCAGAAGAGTAAGGACACATCTGAAATAATTTCTGTTACAATGACTGCTTCTCTTGTTTTCCATTCTTATCTGTAGATTTGACAAACTAGCTGAGTGTGTGGTAAAAACCAAATGCCTCATTTTTGCTGCTGTACAGTGTAATTGGAAGTGTCCAGAGACTAAGCACCTTCATTTTGTTTTTTTGGGAAAACTTAGGAGGACTCATTTCTTTAAAAATTCATAGCAAGTCACTCATATTTATGTAAAGCCCAGTGAATAAACCTGCAGCCTGAATGTAGGAGACCTAAGGTCAGAACTGTCCTCTGCTTAACATAGTGCATTGTCATAATCCAGACAGTGCCAGCCTCATTTGCAATAAAATATTTTAGGTTTATGGCACTTGTGCAAGTATGTTTAAATTAAGGAGTGATGCACACAAGGCAAGTACATCGGTTAATAAAACAGATTTTTCACAATGTGGTAAGTGAACCAAGGTAGTTTGGGAGCTGTTAATATGGGGTTTTGGACAACCTCCACCCATTGATTTTATAACAAGACTGAATTAAATTAATGAGATTTTCATAAACATTAATGTGGTTAATCATTTGCAGATGGCAAAATTATAGAAGATAATTTTTAAATCACCACATATATTAAGCACTCTGCAGTTTCTGTTTCCTTGCAGTCATTGTACTTTGGGAAAGCTTAACTTAGGTGCAAAATGAATGGGAAGTGGAGGTAACACATGTGGAGAGAATAAAGCCGGTTTATTTTCAGTTCCCAGAAATGGACATATAGAAGGTATGTACTTAATCTTTTAGATTGTCAGTACTAAGGAGCTCTGTCTTGACTTGCAGTATCAATCATAAGTTTGAGTATCATCTTTTTTTTTTTTTTTTTTCTCTTAAACAGGGTACTTATGGGAAAACGCACCATCATTACAAAGGCATTTTATAAAGTCTGGCCTTAGAAATCTATACCTGACTTTTCACACAACCTAGAAAATTAAAGTATGGAACTTTTATTTCTAAATAGAAAATATATAACAAATGTACTTTCAATTAGTTTAAATTTTTAGCACAAAGTTATTAACATTTTTTAGAAGAGGTATTTGAAATAGCATTGAATTATTAGGTATTTTTAAAGCTTTATGATTTCCACAGTTTACTACAAATACAATTTTTCCCCAAATCCCAGAATCTTTCAAAGCAGCATAAAGTAGCAGATTTACATATCTCTTAGTCAAAGATAAAATGAGATATGTGTATTTTCATTCTTGCTGTTATCAGAATTCAGGAAGATGTTTTAAATGGTGAATATATAATTGCGAGATATTCTAAACTGTTGTGTATGTATATAAAAATATACATATACATAAAAATATTAGTTGCACTGTTGATTTACTGCAGAAGAAAAAAGTAATTTTCAAGAAGATTTGAGAATGACATTTGTTATAATTTTTTAAACCAAAATTTTGTAGTGATTGGGTTTTTTTAATTACAGAGGAAAATGAGACCTTAAAAATTGTTAAGTCATAACTTGTTGATAAATACAGCATGAAGCTGGTAAGAAAACCAATAAACAATGTTGAAAAAGCTACCAGTTTTTAAAATAAAACCTTAATTCTGAGTAGAAATACTTACGTCTGTGTAACAAAAGTTTAGTCAGCTTTAATGCGGGCTTTGAAAGCAGTGGTACTAGTGTGACATGGATAGGTATATGCAATCTGCCTATATTATAGAATCATAGAATCATTAAGGTTGGAAAAGACCTCTAAGATCATCAAGTCCAGCCGTCAGCCCAACACCACCATGCCTCCTAAACCATGTCCTGAAGTGCCACGTCTACATGTTTTTTGAACACCTCCAGGGATGGTGACTCCACCACCTCTCTGGGCAGCCTGTTCCAATGCTTGATGACTCTTTCGGTAAAGAAATCTTTCCTAATATCCAATCTAAACCTCCCCTGATGCAACCTGAGGCCATTTCCTCTTGTCCTATCGCTGGTTACTTGGGAGAAGAGACCAACACCCACCTCGCTACAACCTTCTTTCAGGTAGTTGTAGAAAGTGATAAGGTCTCCCCTCAGCCTCCTCTTCTCCAGACTAAACAATCCCAGTTCCCTCAGCAGCTACTCATAAGACTTGTTCTCCAGACCCTTCACCAGCTTCGTTGCCCTTCTCTGGACACGCTCCAGCACCTCAAAGTCCTTCTTGTAGTGAGGGGCCCAAAACTGAACACAGTATTCGAGGTGCGGCCTCACCAGTGCCGAGTACAGGGGCACGATCACTTCCCTACTCCTGCTGGCCACACTACTTCTGATGCAAGCCAGGATGCTGTTGGCCTTCTTGGCCACCTGGGGACACTGCCGGCTCATGTTCAGCCGGCTCATGTTCAGCCGACTGTCAGCCAGCACCCCCAGGTCCTTTTCTGCTGGGCAGCTCTTCAGCCACTCTTCCCCAAGCCTGTAGCGTTGCACGGGGTTGTTGTGACCCAAGTGTAGGACCCGGCACTTGGCCTTGTTAAACCTTATACAATTGGTCTCGGCCCATTGATCCAGCCTATCCAGATCCCTCTGCAGGGCCTTCCTTCCCTTGAGCAGATTGACACTCCCACCCAACTTGGTGTCATCTGCAAACTTGCTGAGGGTGCACGCAATCCCCTCATCCAGATCATTGATGAAGATATTGAACAAAACTGGCCCCAAAACTGCGCCCTGGGGAACACGGCTTGTGACCGGCCACCAACTGGATTTAACTCCATTCACCACAACTCTTTGGGCCTGGCCTTCCAGCCAGTTTTTTATCCAGAGAAGAGTACACCTGTCTAAGCCAGTTTCTCCAGGAGAATGCTGTCGGAAATGGTGTCAAAGGCTTTACTAAAGTCCAGGTAGACAACATCCACAGCCTTGCCCTCATCCACTAAGCGGGTCACCTTGTCATAGAAGGAGATCAGGTTGGTCAGGCAGGACCTGCCTTTCATGAATCCATGCTGACTGGGCCTGATCCCCTGCTTGACCTGCACATGCCTGGTGAGCACATATATACATAACTAAAACATTTTATATAGCAAACTTTCTAATTTCTTATGCTTTAGGTTGTTCCATTTGCCTCATGGACTTTATTGTTCACTGTGCAAAATCATAATGTTCAATTCCTAACTTTCATTTTTCTTGTTCAGAGTAGGACTGAATGGTTTCACTTTACTCTAATCAGTGGCTGGAAAATACTCTCCACCCTTCCTACAAATTAGACACCTCACTTTACAATAACTTGCAGAAGCTTTTTAATGCCCAACTCAGTTTTTGTTTTGTTTTATAGTTCCACTTCATGAAATGGACAATTGTTTGTACACTGCATTCCTGCCAATTCCAGATTGGGCTGATTTTTTTTTTTTAAATTCACTTAATTCAATTAGTGAGTTTCCTGGCAGTAAGTTGAACTTCTCTGACCATGACTTAACAGTGAGACTTGGGGAATTTCACAGCTACCCCACACTTCATGACTCGAGATTGAGATAAAGTCTGACACATTTACTTTCATTTCCTTCCAGAGTACCCTTGGCCATTTCCTTCCTATATGCTAGGTTCAATAGCAAGGACTGGGCTTTGTAGACTGGAAGAAAGCCTTGTAACCCTTAGGCCAGCTGCTTGATTTGGTCTGTGAGGGATTCAAGACCCCACAGAATATCTTTGAATACTTTAGGAGAAGCTATATATTTGGAAGAGTGGCAAGGTGTGGCCTTACAAGGTACTTATAATTTCTACTGATCATCTCAAAACTGGTTTCAAGGCTGCATTCCAAAATGCTATCTTTCATGTAGGACTGCTTTGTTTGTCACTTGTTGATCTTGATGGATCTTGCAAGCTGTAATTGATGGCTATTCTTCATATTCCTGTTATATAACCAAGTTGAAAAATAAGTCATTTATGGTTTACTTTACTAAGGCACAGGACTTGCATAGCCTTCTCACTGGCCTATGTAGTTCGACAGAAAAACTGTTACAATGGCTAGCACCACTGCTGTGTATACTTTCCACTGGATACTAAAAGTAGCAAAAAGTACATTTTTAAATTATGTCATGCGAGGTTAAACTAATAATGTCACCTGACAATACTATGTACATCTTTAAGAAGTGGAGTTATTTTGTTTTATTATACAAATTTATGATACAGTGAAGGTAAAAGGAACATCAAAACTTGAATAAACCTTGAAAAAAATGAAGCAAATTATAACAATAATTTAAGTAATAATTTAAGTATAAACATACAACAAAGTCATATGGAAATTAATTATTAAATCCATCACCAGTGAATTCTGCCCCCGTCTAATTCCCTGTGATCTACCAGTTATATTTCCAGTAGGTAAAATTATTTTGATTCAATCATTTATCATTTACTTTCATCTGAATTATATACCAGGAGTCTACAACTTTTGAAACTCTGTTTCAAGTCCTGTAGGCCTTACTGACTGGTCCTCCCTTAAGTGAAGCTTAATCACCTGTATAATAGTTCATTAGATTTATTATCATGCCTACAAGACAGGATGTCACTGAAGATCATGGGGAGCTGGAGAAGATCATAGTCTTCTGCGTTTTCTGTCATAGGAAAGTTACTTTGTTTTCAAATTCTCTGTACAGTGGGAGACAGGACAACTAAGAACTCTTGAGAGGACAAAATGAAAAAATACTCCTTCCCCAAGGGTCCTCTGGGAAGCAACTGCCTCTTAAAGCCTATGTTAATATGACATTCATGGGGACCTTCTGAATGTCAGTAGAAGGCCTCTGTACATCCAGTAATATTTACAGATGAAACTTTTTATGTCAGTATTTCTTCTTTTAAGTCAATAAATGCAGACAAATTCTAAATCACAAAACCAATTCAGACTTCAGTGACATCTGATTCTGAAAACTAGACGGTAAGCTGTACCCTCATAGTGAAATAAATGAGTAGCCTTAAACATGAATGAGTTGTTAGGGACTAGATTCCTAAAATGAGATTAATCTCTGTTAAACTTGTTGGTCTAAAATTCAGTCATGGGTTATTTCTTCATTAGAAAATCATGCAAACAATAGGAATGAATCTGTAGAACCAAACCAATTGATTCTGAGGAGCGGACGTCTACACTATACAAGTTTTGGGGGATTTATTCAGTCTCATTCTGTCAAATAATTAGCAAAGAAATATTCAGTTGAGATCCTGGAATGCGTCTTCAGGTTTACTTTCTTCTCAAAGGAATTCAGTTCACATGTTGCAAGATGAGTCTATGATGCAGATGAAAGCATTGTCCGCACTTAGGATCAGGAGATTTGTTTTAGAAACATACTCCTGACACAAAACACCAATATGCCCTTCGTCTGAGTTAGCCATCTGAGGTTTCTTTAACAATCAATGAAGGTAAACAAGCAACTCCAGAATATGATTTATTGGCACTTAGACACTCTCAGGATGAATGTCTTGAAATGTTTATTTGTTTATTGATGTAAAAGGAATCTACAGTTAGTAGCTCAGGCTTAGATGTCTAACAGCTAAAATTGTAGCTTTGGGCTAGGATCCAACCTCACTCATACATAAATGATGATCACTCTGCTTAAAGTATCTTATTTAGTTGCTCCAAAAAAAGATCACTATAACAGTTAAAATAAATCTATTATTCTCAAATTGATCAACATCATTTTCTTTGATCAATCTCAGCTGCCAAGTGAGTTTTTAGCCAAAGCCATCTCCTAATGGATCTATTCAAAAGCTTAAGTGTCTAAAGAAATCATCGTTGAGTGGTTCTGTAACACATTTATAATTTCTGGTATGTAGACTAAGGAGTGTAGCTTGTGATTTTTATTAGCCTACGGATTTGTGTATCTAAAATGAATTTTGTAAATGAGAAAGTATATTTTTATAGACATACTGCTACTTCATTTTCTTAATCTTCATACTGCTCGTCTAAGGACTAGTTTGTTTTTCTTCAGGATTTCTCTTCTAAGTTCACAGATTGTTCTGGGCATTAAATAACTAGCAAACTGGTTGTATAGGGGTTTTTTATAAGCAATTTCCTGGATGAAGAATACTAAAGGATGAATTTATTTTGTGTAATAATTACCATCTACAAGTTAGCAGTTATATAAGCAGGTTTTGATGCTTCTTCTCTAGGCAATGGAGAGGGAAATATTTTAGGGTAAGTCACTTCATCCCAGAACAGATGGAATAAATTGGCCTATAGGGGAATCTGTCTTCCTAATATAATAAAATAGATGGGGAAAGACCTCTGGAGGTCATCTGGTCCAACTCCGTGCTCAAAGTAGGGCCAGCCTTAGGGCAGGTTTCACAGGGGTGTCCAGCTGAGTTTTGAATATCTCCAGTATGAAGAGATACAACCTCTCTGGGCACACTTTTTCAATTTTTTATTACCCTCATTGTGAATGGTTTTTTTCTTACTAGTCAGAATTTCCTTTATTGCAATATATGTCCATTGCCAATTGTCCTATCACTCTGCACCTCTAAGAGGAATCTGACTCTATCTTCTCTATATCCTCTCTTGAAGTAGCTGTAGATTTCCCCTTTGATTTCTTTCTTTCAGGCTTACAAACCCAGTTCTCTCAGCCTCTATTCATATATCTTGTGCTCCAGCCTCCTAATCATCTTGGTGACCCTTTTGCTGAACTTGCTCCAGTATGACAATATATTTTTTGTGTTGGGAAGCTCTAAACTGGACAAAGTACTCCGGGTGAGTTCTCACAAGTGCTGAATAGGAGAGAATAATCATCTCCTTGGACCTGCTTACCAAGTCTTGTTAATAGAGGCCAGTATGTCATCTTCACTGCAAGAGTGCAATGTTTACTCATTTTTTATGGCAGCCAGGACCACAGGTCCTTTTTGCAAAGCTGATTTCTAGCTGGTAGCACTCAGCGTGTGCAGTTGAGTGGGGTTATTCCATCCAAAGTACAGGACTTTCCATTTACCTTTGCTGAACTTGAGGAGATCCATCCATATCTCGTCTGTTGAAATTCCTCTGAGTGAAATTCCTCTGAGTGAAATTACTCCACCTCCCAGTGTACTGGCCCCTTCCTCCCAATTTGACAAACCTGCTGGGAGTATATTCACTTCCATTGTTCAGGTCATTAAAAAAGTTGTTAAAAGTACTGGCCCCAGAATAGACTCCTGAGCAATGCTGCTGGGAACTCATTGTCAGTTGGCCTTTATGCTGTTGATTGCAACGCTTTGAGCCTGCCCAGGCAATTTTCCACTCATCTTAAAGCCCATGTATTGAAACTGTATTTGAAACCAATTTGACTATTAGGATACTTTGGGAGACCATGTCAAAAGCCTTGATAAGATGCTAAAATTAGTTGAACAAGTTACAAAAGCATGGAGAAACAGTGTTTAGTCAAATGTTTGGGCCTCTGCAAGACCAACAGAGTAATCAGAGAGCTACAGAATAGGAGGTCAAACATTTAACTATGAATGCAACTAGCCAGAGTCTGAAACTATCACATGGTCATTGTGCTTTTTGCCATTTGAGTACTCTAGATAAATGAGAATACAACTACAAAGGCTCAGCAAAATGTTCTTGATGATTCATCTTCATACTTGTCTCATCTTGCAGCTCCCAATATTTACTCTGAGTGTTATACTCTTTTGTATAACAGCTGTTTTCCCTTCTCTGAATATATTAAAGGTGGAATATGCATTGCAGGCGAGTGCACAGTAGTTTCATTCAGGAAAAAAATTTCATTTTTATGTGGATCTAGTGAATTAGGCTTTGAATCTCACCATGCTGGGATATTCTTATTTGTATATTTAATTAATTAAAAACATAATAATGTCCCGTATGTTTCAGAAGAAGTCCTCAGATTAACTAGGACTACAAGACTGAATTTACAAGCAAAAGATTTAGTATTTACAAGGCCTATTCTGTACTTCAAGTGGATAAATTTTCCATGGAACTTGTACTCTTGTTTCTCTTAGGCTGTGTTCAGACACCTCAGAGTAATTACTTGCTATTACCTCTTAGTGCGTACCCTGACCGTGTTGGAACAAGAAGTGAATGTGTGCTGGGATGAGGCAACACCATGTCCCTTCCTGTTTCTGTACTCTTGTTCCCATTTGAAGAAAATGCATTCACAGAAGCCAAAACAGTATTAAAGGCCAACTGAGGATCCAGCATGCCTCAAAACTATGTTCATTTGCCCTATTGGTGCAGGGACATTAGCAAGCTCCATGTGAGTGATGGTTTATTCTGGCAGAGCATGTCTCCTGCTCTTACTTGACATTTTTAACCCTAGCAGGCCAAGATCTGAAAGTTTTCTTTCTCTGTCTAGGAAGACATACCAACCCTGTCCTACGTAGCTGTAAATTCACATATGTAACCGCTAACCTATAGCAAAGATCAAATATATTTTTCCCTAGTGGTACTTAAAACTTAGTTTTCCCTGTCTTTTAGAGGTTGGTTGGTTTGTTTTTGGGGTTTGTTAAAATAACTTTAGGAATATTTCTGAATGGGTCTATTAAAGAATATATTTTGTCTAATAAGTTAAATGGGCTGTAATATGAAATAGTCTTTCTGAATATTGTAAAACTCATATAATACATATGTGGGAAAAGAAATAACTGGCAGTAAACCTCAGCAGGTACGCTGATAATAGTCCAGATAAGAACTGCCCAGCAAACAGCCAAGACTGCTTCTGCATTATGTTCCTTTTGACATTTTGTGAAATGCTCCAGGAAATAAGGTTTCTTATTTTCTAAACTAGTCCTGTATTGCACAACATATAGTATGTACTGACCTAAAGACTTCTCCAAGCTATTTTTTTCTACAAAGAATCCAACTTAAATACAAATCTTTTCTCTAGCTGCCTTAGACTGAAAAAGAAAAAGGATATTTTCTTGCTGAATAAGAACCAGGCAACATGTTTTTTTGAAACAACAGGCTGTGCTTAAATGGCATTTTCTCTAAGACTGTGCCATCAGCGGCAGAATAGAGCTATTCCTCAGATGCACCATAACTAGAAGCAAGCCTCTCTTGTTAACAGGTTGGTGTGACGTTAACAGCTCCTTAAAAAGACATGAAAGTGGTACTGAATTATGGTGTTAAGTCCAGATCTTAAGTGAGGGCTTTTCATTTGCATCCAGCAGGTTTTTTGTTCATCCCTTCTTTCCACTTTGTCTCTCTTGCATAAACTGTGCAAGCTGAAATGAATAGAACATTCAACATCCAACAGGAAATGAGACGTAAGATATTTCATCATGCTTGTTACAGTACATAGAAAACCACAAATTGTTTCTGAAGGAGAACAAGTTATCCCTGAAATGACTGGATAAAATGAGGAAAATGAAACTCAAGCTGTTGTTCATATATGGAATGAATCTTATGTACAAATGGAAAACCTCAGCCTAGTGTGTTGAAACATGCAGGTGAAATCTGACGTTCCTATTACAGTGAAAATTCATTGAGAATAGATGACCTACTCTAGATCAGTAGGTTTCTGTAGATAAACACTTCAGGAACTATCGCTATCTGGAAGAACTCATATACACAGATCAGTTTAAAGAATTCTTCTCGATTCTTTGCTTCAAATGCATACTTTTTCATGTTTTTATTCAAGGTATACTTTCAGGTACTCATCAGTGCTAGCAATGGACCCTCACTCAGGGAGTTAGTTGGATCTGTGCTGTACCTGTGTTACTCTTAGACATTGGATAGCATATGCTATAGCAGTTGGCACCTCTCAGCTCTTCTGGATCTGTTGCTATTATATTCATCACTGTTACCAGAAACTACAAGTTACCTCCATCTTCAGGCCTCTGAAGTCCATAGTTTGGCTAATTCCATAAACTAATTTTCTTTTGAAATAAATTATCTTATTTACTTTACTACTTTTGTTTATTCTTTCTATTATGTCTTCTTGCCTCCAGTCATGATTTAATTCCCAGCAGAATTGCCTATTTGATAGCATTATGGGCAGGATATCTCTCTGGTTCTGTGTTCAATCCTGTGTGTAGCACTATGCCAGGAGAACTTCTTTTACAATTCTGCTCAGAAAATAATTTTGACGCAAAGAAATTGCTTTTACCCATGTTACCTTACTTTGCTTAATTTTATATTTTTTTCCTGAAGATTGCACGTTCTTACACATCTGTATTCCAGTTATGATTGCTATTTGACCATTTCATACTCTCTTAGTTTTTTCTTTCCATTTTATTCTCAGAACTGTTTGGTTTAGCCTCATCATGTTGAAATTCCATTTGGGATTAAGATTTTGAGTAGTTTTAAAGGAGACTTTGCAACTGAGCCTAATTTTCTGTATAGGCTTGTGAAAAACTGAATACTAAATCTCTGACTGGAGTACCTTCAGTATTCAACTCACACGGATTCCTTGAAAATGGTAGCTTAGAGGTATTACAGTTTGTATAACTTTTCCTGAAGTTGAAATCTGGGTGCCTCTACAATAACTTAAACACACATGAATGTGGTTGATGATACACTTTCCTCAGAAATGGCTGTGATATACATTTTATTCTCTTCCATACCAGTGCACATTACAACAATCTAAGAATGTCTGTAATCAGACTAGTAAAAGCATTAATTTCTTTCTGCATGCTTCAGGAATAGTTTGAACTACGCAGTGTGAACTTTTGTGTGCATTTTATCTTAGGACTGGAATGACATAAAATTCCAGCAGAGGGAACCCTCATACCTTATAATGCACCTTTTCTGTTTGCATGAGTCTTTTGTTCCTGGATGAGTATTTTGTTCTCACAGAAATTTTTTGGCTTTTCAGTCTATGTAAAAAGTGAAGTGTAAAATACTGGACTTCAAAATAGCATATAACTTGTTAAAAAATTGTTTAGGATTTTTCCTTGTCTTAGGGAAAATTGAAAATAACAGAAAACGAAGGGTGTTGTACTAGGGAAATATAATTTATAGCATAAAAAAAATTCTCAAAGAAAAGCTATCAGTTCTATAAATAAAATATAAAAACTACTTCTTTACCTACCCACTGGTCAGACCATTCTTCTTTTTTTGCATGTTTTCATGTTTGAAATCTAGAACCTACATTTTAAGGGTCAATTCTAAAAGGCGGCCCTAAGAATTTATATTGGTCACACCTCTTCCAGCTGTGATAGACTCCATGTTTGGTTTTAGCACTGCAGATGAATCAAGTCGTCCAGGGAACAATCTATTCCCATAGCTTTACTGAGCATATTTTAAGTATTTTCTTGTATTATTTCAAACCTTTTTTAATCAGATCAAAATAGAGCCTGTGGAGACACTATAGATATTGTCATAAACCTGAAGTATATAACATCTTTCTATTGATTTATGCATAATTTTAGTAACTCTCTACAAGCTTCTTTGTATACTGTATTTTGACTACACTGGTGCTTACATTCAGTGCAGGAAAAAACTAATGTGAGGCCTATAGGATGCTCAGACATTTTGCAGCTGTTTTGTGCTGTTTCACCAGTACAGTTAAACCTTAAATATACTGGATCCATCACCGGAATTCTCCCATTCATGCTGTCAACTGCTCAGTCCTTTTGCCTGTCCAGATGCTGACCCTGTATTTGCTAGGTGGTCCAGCCTGAAGTTCGGTAGCAGACCATGTGCACATGCACACACAAGCATGCACAGGGACACACACGCGTGGAATAGAGAGCACGCTTGCACAGAAAATAGGTAGAAATAGTGTTTAATGGAGAGGCCAGGTACAGGACTTGGCCACGCAATAGTACTGACCTGCAGCTTGCGTACCTGTGACCTGCCCGCTTTTAACCCCTCCTCCACTTCTCCATGCCTGCTCCTCCCCAATCCACCTTGATCCCTGCCACTACCTTTGTCCTTTTCCCTAAACATCCCATAGTAAACTCTACACTTTCCTACAATCCCCTCAAAATGCCCCATAATAAGTCTCATGCAGTTCCACAAGGCTCCTCAGATATCCCATAAGACGTTTGGGCTTTTCTATGACACCCCTAATCATGTTGTTTGCCTTCGTATCAGTTACAAAGTGCTAGCTGACCCTTTCAGCAGCTGAGCAGATGGGTCCTGAATGGCCCATTGGGCACTGAGAGTTCTGGTCTTTGCTATTGTCTCAGTTATCTGCTGCTCCTTAGGGTTTGTGTACCTCTGTCTTCAATTTATAACTTTTTCTGTTCTTTGTCTTTGCCTCCTGTGCTGAATAGCCATTAACTAAATACCTTTCTGAACCAGATATCCTTACAATCCAGATAACCTGGCATTTCAGCCATACAGGCACTGCAGAAGAAACTCCCTGACTAAATTCTTTCTCTGTGTCATCGTTACAAGGAGGATGCTCAGAGTCTCAAAGAAATAATAAAAATTCTACAGTCCGTCAGGTCCTATGAAATGAAGTGAAGAGATTATATATCCAGGGGTAGTTGGTTGATTTAGGCATTCACAAAAGCATTAGCTGCTGCTTTTCATTCTTTCCATATCTGGCGCTGTGGTTTTGTGTGTTCTTTTGCATTCTGTGCCACAAAATGAAAAAAAACTTCTAGCCTTAGTCCGAGACACAACAACAAAGAGAAAAGTGTGAACTACCAAATAAATGTTCATGCATTATGTGTAGAATTGACTGACAAAATAGAGCAGGAAGAGGATTGAAGAGGCCATCTGTTCCATCCCGCTGCCCCAACTCAGGCTTGACTCCATTTGAACTATTCATTCGTAGCAGCCTGGTTAACTTGTAATTAAAAAGCTCAAATTACAAAGCATTTCTACAACCTGCACATCTGATCTATTCCAATCTCAACTATTCTTTTTGTATGAAAGTTTCTCTTACATTCTGAAGTAAATCTCCCTTAATTCAGTTTTAAATAAATTATAATAACCCACCAGCCTCTTATTCTGCTGCTGAATTAGTGCTGCTATTTAGATTGTTGATGTGAAAATATCCACACTGATGCTGTGAAAGGAAGGCTTAGCTCTTGTAATCTTTGACAAAAGACTTAAGTGGCAGAGAGTTGTATCAAGACCACAAAAATAAAAACCACAGATAGGAGAGAGTGCATTCTACTGTGTTGATGCAATTGGATTTCAATTCTAAGCCTGGCATCTAAAGAAAGAGAGTTGATGTAATCATTGTATTCATTTGTCTGTCACTGCTAAATTCAAAATCTTGTAACGCAAAAAAGAAACACCTTATACGTAAAGCCAAGAATTTGTTGTTGGTATAACTGAAATCTCAACAGAATAATCAAAAGAACTGTTATATCTAATTAATGCAGAAAAAATGAAGAAAATAAAGAAAAGAATATTACTACAAAAAGGTCTCAGTAGTAATAATATGCTTTAAATTGTTATGCACACCCATCCACTGCCCTTCTGGGCTCTGGATCAATGGGTCCAGTCTTTCTCACAAAGGAGGCAGGGGGCAGGGGGTTGCAGAAAAGTTCGGTGTCCCACGTTCTTTGCTGGGAGGAGTGATGGTGGTGGTGGGGTTTCTTCCACTTTGCCAGGGAAGTATCATGTTGATGGTTTCTTTTTCACTCTGGGTTCACTTTGGGCTGTTTTCATCTTTTTTGACACAGATTTGCACCCTGTTCTTTGTTAATGTCTGCGACATCATATTACATCCAAATTTTGTATGTAAACTGTTTTACAGATATTAGATGCTTTGTCTTTGCTCTCTTTGTGACCACTAAAAACAGTTTGTCCAGCTCCATATGTCCATTTCTTTAACTGACCATTGGTGAATTGTCCACATCCCTGAGGTGTCCCGTGCTACCCTGTGGCCTTTTTCTTAGCACCCTCATGCCTGTACTCCTCTACACTGTATCCTGTGTTCCTACCGCTATCATACCACCCCTGTGCTGCTCTACCACTGCATCATTATGCTGGAGCGGCAAATATTTCACTCTACACAGAGGAATTCCTTGTTACTCTATCTATAGAAAAGCTATGGTTGTACCATCAAAAAATAAGCAAAAAAACCCCTAAATAGGCATAGCAACTTGTTCAAGTAGAAAAATTGCTGTTACATCTAAAAAAGCTAAAACAAAAGTCCAGGTAGGCCAAGTTCAAACAAAGCCTGCTGAGCCGCAGTCCTGGGACCTTGGAAAGCCAGTTCAAGGCCTGTAGCCTGTTACTAGCAACGGCAGTGATATATTTATGGGGCTGCTGGGCTACAAGGACCTCCCCTTACTAGCTTTTGAATTTCAACTTGAAGGTTAGAAATTCAGAAACATGACAAGAGAGATGAGTACCAATAATACCCAATGAGAGAAGGATTATATAGGAGGTACAAAAGCATGTGTCCTCCTTAGCTTGCCAAGTGACATCCAGCCCACGTGTGCTTCCCAGGCATTCAGTATGTGCACAGCTCTGAACTGGCCTCTGGGTTTGTAGAAGCCAGCGGGGCACAGAAGAAAGATAGTGCTTTGTGTAAAAGTTGATACAGCTTGGGAGAACTGGAGTTAGATTACTTGAGCTACTGCAGAAGAAGGGGACATAGGAAATCATACACTTATCAACAGGAAACTGGGCTATAATGGCTTTCTTTGCAAGCATGTATAGTGTGAAACTGAGGCTCAGTTCACCTCCTGCCTGAGGAAACCCAACAGTAGCTTTAAAAAATAATTTTTTACAGAGAACGTCTTTCACAGTTCTTTGTTGCTTGCCTCTGGAGTGGCTACATCAGCCATCCCAAATGCAATTTAAGGTACTGATTACAGCAGTATCTGATTGCTTCGTCATTATCAACATACTTTTTTTTACATAAGTCCTGTGATAGAGAGAAATGCTATTATTCTGATTTTAGGGACAGCTATCTTATTCATGGCTCCTCAAAGATACTGCAGGAGTGTAACTAGTTGCCATTCTAAAGGAAATAGATACCTAGAGACTTTTGACTTGTCCGAAGTCATGTGGAAAGTGAATGCAGATTCTACATCCCATGTTAAACAGTAAACCTCTTCTTCCTACACACACAGACCTGTCCCCTTATGTCCTTTTCTTTTTCAGAGGAACTGCACTTCTTGGGCTTTCTCCTGTCCTTGATTGCATGGGCACTGCTAGGGGAAGGAAATTTCACAGCTCCATACAAAGGATAATAAAAGTAATGGCTGTCAAATCTATTCTTGTATAACAGACTTCATGAGACTTGGTTTGGTACATTCCTAATTTTTTTCTCAAGACTATGGACAAAAAAACTCTGTTCAGTTAAGAAAGCAGTATGAATGACACTAGAAGATGGATCCTCCATTGAGCCTTCCTCTGAAATTAGCAAATTGCTAATGAGTTGTTCCATGAGCGGCAGGTTTAAGGAAACATGATCTTTTACAGATTTTTGCAGTTTCTTTTTTATAATTACTCTGGGCTCTTCCATGACACCTATCACTTTCTTGCCAATGTTCTGTAGTACCTCCAGTTTCTGCCATATCTCTAGTTGTCTCCGTATCCTACAGCTACTCTCTAGGCACTGTCTAGGCATACATGCTGTCTTTAGCTCTGGGTTGCATGCGTGGATTGTTTGAAGATATATTTTAAGCTCGTGATCTCATGCATCTCGTGCATAGAAGTCTTTCCTTCTACAAGGATATTCAATTTTTCTCTCCTTAAGCCACTGATTTTTTATAAAGCTTGCAAACTCTTTGTATCTTTTAGGCCTCTTCTCCCTTCCCAATGTGTTTGAAATTAGCCTGAAATGACTATCAGAGGACTGCCACATGGACAGATGGACTGACACATGGTACAATCACATAAGCCTCATTTTCTGAAGTGAGGAAGAAACAAGTGATGCTTTAAAAAAAAACCACAAAAAAAATCCCAAAAAAGAATGTTCATAGGAAAAGAGCAGTAGCTTTTTTATAGCTCTTCACCCTGCATACCTTGTACTGTGCTGTAGATAGAAAGATAATGTTTATAAAGCTAACTGAAATTAGTCCTGCAAAAATTCTGTTCTGAATCCTCTTAAACTGCAGTGGTATTTCTAAAACTCAGTTGAATCATTAAAAAGCAAAATCTCTCCTAAAGTTGTAAACTCTCTTTTCCTCCTATTCCCTCCATCTCTCACAGCATCATACCCTTGAGCAGATAAAACTTAGGTACTTGAGCTGGGACTTGAAACTCCTTGCCTCTTATCCTTATTTTTACCATTTTTCAGTTGCAATGGCATTTGTGGTTTATGAAGCTCTGAAACTTCGCTATTTCAGCAAGTACAGAAAAATACTGACGTCATAAAATTCCCAGACTAGTACACAAAGAAACAGGAAAGGCCAATAAGGCAGAAATGTGTTACCTAAAGGCAAGACAGATTTTCAGAGACATTTTTTCTCTCTCCCTCTCTCTTTCTCACACCCATACCCACACATACATTCATCACAAACTTGGTATCTGTAGTCTATGACTATCAAGGAGCACTATGATCTAAAGAACCTCAGTATGCCAGCTGAAAACTCCTGGGAGGCTAAATTATCACTAACATAAAAGATGTCATAATATATATGGCTACTGAGAGGACTGTAGTATTCAAGTGCACAAGTGTATTTTGCCAAAGCAAATTTTGCAACTGAAAATTATAATTTTACAGAGTTGAAATTTTCTGCTAGGGGAAAATGCAAATACAATAATTTGCTTTGACTTTGTTGATCTGATTCAGAATATTTTTCAGCTTGTTGAACTGAGCCAATGCATTCAATTATGAGTTGATTCAAGAAAACAATTGCAAAATACATGAATCAATTACATTGCTCTGTCAGCAAACTGCCTTTGAGCTGCTATAAACTGTGCTTCCAGGCTGGCTCTGTTGGCCAGTCTTTCTGGAGAATGACAGCTGAAATAATGTACACAGATATCATTCTGAGTTGCACGATGTTCAATAAAAGATGTAAATAAGCATAGGAAAAAGTGGAACATGGAACTTCCAACTCAAATTCAGATAAAACAACGTGCCAATATGGACCAAATAATTTTGTTATGCAACTGACTCAAAATGAATCATTCCAGGTCGATTCAATAAACTGAAACAAGGCGTTTTTTTTTTCCCTTTTTTTTTTTTTTTTTTTTTTTTCCTGAAACTGAATAATACAGATTGGCCTGGGGAGATATTCAATCAGGAGAAATGAAAATCAGTCCACTGCTTTAGTTAACATGGCTGTTTAATAACCTGACCACTTAACTGTGCTATATAAAGTTGCCTATGATGTTAATTGTATCTATAACTGCATACTAAATGATCTCTACAAACTTAGTGTAAAATAATTAAGGGAGAAGATGTGACCTGTCTGGCTTGCATCACTAAAATAAAACGGAATAAAAAAAAAGGAAGCAAAATGATTAAAAAACAAAGAGATGAATAGTAGTTAAATTTTGATATAATAACTGAGATATGAGAAAGGTAAAATATTATGTTACAATTTGGTGGGTGAAGAATTTAATCTATGAAAAGATCCTATGTTATCTTCACCTGGAGCCTCAGTCTGAGATATTGAGTAAAATGAGTATGTAACCATCCCTGAAAATTAGCCTGACTTAATTGATACCCACTGGTTTTAAAGATTCAGTGTATGTGATGTGTGTGGACACTAGAGGGAAGCACTTAACTGAGATACAGCAGTTTATGGCACTGAAAAGAAAACTAGACCAGCCCTCGTACTGATGGACTTTTTCATTTAATGGCAACATTAAAATTTTTCAGGGAGAAAACACAATTAGTGGACTAAGGAAATGAATGTAGGTTATGAGGCTTATTCTTCCTGTAATGGATATAAATGTACTCTAAAACTTCAGTTACTGTTATGGATCATGGACAACTGAGCAAATTATGTATTAAACTAATCGCAGGTAACGCTTATATGTCACGGTTTCATCTTTCCTTCCTTTCTCCTGCAATTGATGTTTCCTAATTTAAACATGTTCCTCCTTTATTACAAGTAAAAGGAAAAAATCTTTAGGGTCTGATACACTATCTTCTGTAGTTTTTATTTCTGGCCTGACACGGTAAAGGAAAGTCTTGTCTAAAGAAGTTTTTTTACTTTGTGCCAGAGTTAATGACTATAACATATTGGATCTCATGCACAATTCATGAGAGCTGATTTAGCATTAATGCAGGTGCATAGAATGGCTGGAGCGGTTCACCTGCTCTCCCTGATGGAGGCAAAATTCTGCCATGATTTCTAACACGAAGAAACTGGAGGAATGAATCAGGGAGATAAAATATATAAAGTATATATAAATGTGGCTTAAAATGCATTGTAAATGATTTGTATATAGCTAGTCAAATACCCTTCTCTAGCGGCAGGCTAGGTCTATCTAGGTCTAGTCAATGCTAAAACACAAGGCTAGGTTGTCATCCTGTTGGCAGCCCTCTGAAGCAAATTAGGACTTGATCCTTCTGTCAGTGGAATCATTGGCAGGCAATCATATGCACAATATGCTGCTTCAAATGCAATCAGAGAAGTGTGCATTTGACTTCACTGGGTAAAACTCTTCACCGGATAATCATCTGCTAACTTACAATCACTTGATAACTTGTCACTTCTCTAACTAATTTTCATATAAAATGTAGAAAGAAATTCTGGCAAAGTAAGGTTTTTTATCCCCATGCTTATTGTAAATAGATTTTGGTCTGTTGGTTCCAGTAGCCTTCAAAACTGCTATCAAAACTGGCTTTCTTTTAAACTGATCTTATTACAGAGTTATTGCATTTATAGGAATGAAATTATTTTTTTCCAACATTAATATTGACAGGCATTTACTGTTCCTAAATGCTGCAAGCCTGTAAAAAGTGTTCAGTCACTATTTCCTGTTTAGTTTCCCATTTCAGCTTTTTAGCTTTTGCCCTGCTGAGGAAATACATTAACAGGGAATAGTAGGCCTAAGTACTCGGAGTCTATATGTCTTGCTTAGACTAGAAGTATAACTTTTAGATGCTAATATTAAGTAGAATTCCATTCAGTAAAGAAGGCTCAGGGGGAATCTTATCAATGTACATAAATAGGTATGTATTGAATGTAGTGATAGGTATATATACCTATGAAGGTAGGATGTAAAGAAGACAGAGCCAGGCCCAGTGACAGCACCAGAGGCAATGGGCACCAACTGAAACACAGGAGGTTCCCTCTGAACAGCAGGAAATACTTTTTCACTCTGAAGGTGACTGAGCACTGGCACAGGGTGCCCAGGGAGGTGGCGCAGTCTCCATTTCGGAGATACTCAAAAGCTGTCTGGACATGGTCCTGAGCAACCTGCTCTGCCTGACCCTCTGAGGAGTAGCAGGGCTGGACTACACGCTCACGAGAGGTCCCTACCAACCCCAACTATACTGTGATTCTGAGATTCTGTGAAAGGTACTATGCAATAAATTATCACCTAGAAACTATTTGTAGGTATATTTATATAAGAAAAATGCATGTTATTTTAAACTGTGACATATATATGTAACATTAGAGAATGATAAATTTTAATAGCAAATAGCTAATTATTCTTTCTCAAATTTCACATAAAAGTGGTTTGCGTGGTATTAAAATTTTCATTTTAAAATTAAAATATTATACTCTATTTGGGATAAATTTTGAAACTCCTGCTGTAGGTTAGTAGGGTCTTTTCTCCAGACTCAAATTTTTATAATGACTTAATCTCCCCATCTACCAGTCATTCCAAACTTTCCTGACAGATAAAATTTAGAAGCTAGTTCACCTATCAGTGTCTACAAAGTTCTATGCCACTGGTTTCATAGAAACTTGCATTTGATGCTGTCAGTTATATAAAATGAGCAAGTAGATCAAAAGGTTCACATACTATCCATAAGCCACATTATAGAAACTATTTTAAAGCTACCAGGTAACCTTTTTATCTGTCTGGAGTATGCCTTGATATAGCTGTGCCAACTAACACTTTCTATTGTGCAATAGTTGATGCTACAGCTCTATTGAGGTCTGCACAGTCTGCCAGAGAGTACAGATTTGTACAGAGAATTTACCCATGGTATGCTGTACATGTGCTACTGTACTGACAGCTTGTTATGAAAATTACACATGCCAGCCACCATAACAGGGTGCAACTCTAGGTTTCCACATAAGCCGAAAGATAGATTCCTTTATGAAAGTACTTTTTATTAATAGTGCTACAGCTCGAGCTGAGTGCCTCTGAAGAGGGACCCCGAACAAAGAAATCCCTGGGCAATTATACCCTTACAATCTAAGTTCCCCACCCCTCACACGATAGTTCAGACCAATAGTAATATTAAGGTCTGGGGTCTTCTTGCTTTTTTATTGGTTTGATGTGTTTGCTGTTTCATTACTAACCGCTTGCTAAGTGGTCATCTTCTTATACAGTATCATATCCTCCCAGGCTGGTTTCAGCCGATTCTGTAGTTAGCTGTTTGGCATGTTGTAATATGGTTGTTACAGTTCATATACCACAATCTATAGGCTTTGTCTGCTCTAGCTATTAATGTTTAAGCTGCTAGCTTTGTCTACTCTAGCTATTATTAATGTTTAAGCAGCTAGCTCCAAGTTTCAACTAACTTTTTTCTACAACAAGCTGGAGAGGTGTAAGAGAAGGTAGAAAGAGATAGAAGTTTCTCACAAGAGAAGACACTATTTATTGGAAAGTCTAATGGATCCAGAGGGTGGTAAAGCATTGTTATAGCAACATCTAGACATGTTTAATACAGGAGGCAATATGTATATATACACACTGGTGGCTGACTGTGGTAGATCTAACTTAATCTTCATGATCTATATAAGTTGCACATACAGCAGGACATATTAATAACATTACTACTGTGACCATGATTTCCATTATCTCTGCATCATTTTTATGGGTCAAAAAAAAAGGTGTGAAGAGACAAGATGATATCACCAACTTGCAGGTTCTGAGCAAGTTCTGAATTCTTTATTTCGGATTACGGCTTCATTTCCCTTCCTATTAATTTAACTTCTAATTCCATTTTACTCTTCTTCCATCTCTTAGTTTCCTTCTGTACAATAAGAATTTAGTCAACCAAACACATGCAGCTGTATTACTGTTTGCTGTGACCAGTCTGGTAGCCTGAAAGCAAGTCCTGGGCAGCCTAGTCTGTTGTGAAAGACTAAGAGGGAATTTACAGTGTTTTCTACAGCCAGGAGAGTAAAGGGCTAGCTTAAATGTCAGGCTTTGGTTTATGCACCAAACATTTTAGGAGACTATGTCAAACCTAGTGGAAACTATCCTTTATTCAGGAAAGAGTGTTATATTTCCCCACTTTTTGTTTGTCTTTCTCGATATCCTGTGCACAAACTGAGCTTCAAGTTTGAGGTTTCAAATTGAGATGGAAATGAATAAGCATTGTGTATGTAAGTCTTTCTAGTGCTCAATATGGTGGTCAAATCAAGGTAATAAATTAAAAGAGTAGCATTTCAATCCATGAAGACTGAAATTTCCAAGCCTAGATAACAGAGTGATAGTACTGGAATGACATTAGGGGTCAGCCAACTAAAGGTCCCGAGACTGCTTTGCACAGGCAGTGCCACGCTCATATTATGCTGAGGAAAATTCTATGGATAGCCTAAAATAATTATCCAAAAGTAACTGTCTATATTAAGGTTGACTGAATAGATCTCTAGGTTTCACTAAATTTATCTGATTAGATCTGTATTGATTGTAATGGGAGCTTAGCTTGCATGTAAACATCTAAATTTAGATGTCTAAATCTGTGAGCCGTACCACTCAGGGTGACTATATTGTAATAAAAAGGCACCCAAGATAGCTTTAAACTATCTGGCTTGGGTAAGTCCAATCTCGTTTCACAGCAACATAGAATTTAGCTCAGAATAATATCCTGTCATGAAGGGTAGCTACAGTGTAGGCTATTTTGGAGACCCGCAGTAATTTACTTTGGGTAATAAAAGTTTTAGCATTGACTTAAATGGGATGTTATTTGGTAACAAAGCTGTTTACCAAGCTGTGCTACGCAACCCTGATGCAAAAAGTATTTATTCCTTGCGCATTAGTGCTAGGGATATAGAATGAATTCAGCTGGTGAAATCCTGGCCACTTTGATGAAAGAATGACATAATATAATGACATTATAATAATCTTTATTTCATTTTTTATTGTGTAATATTGTTTCATTTGCTTGCATGGACTTTGAACTTGACTGAGGTCATGCAGTGACACATAGCTCATTACTGTGGCTGGCTTCTGTTAAATCATAATTTATAGCACATTCAAATAGTCAAAGTTATTCTTGCCTTAAATGTGCAACAGTACCTTTACTGCCACAACATTTCTTCTGCCACCACGCTTGTTTTTGGTAACCTTTCTGAATAACTTTTCTTTATAATCTTCTCTAGTGTTAATTAAGAGAAGGCTCCAGGAAGACCTTATTGCAGACTTTCAATACTTAAAGGGGGCTTGAAAGAAAGATGGAGAGAGACTTTTTACCAGGGTCTGTAGTGGTAGGACAAGGTGTAATGGTTTTAAACTAAAAGAGGGTAGATTTAGATTAGCTATAAGGAAGAAATTCTTTAGTATGAGAGTGGTGAGACGCTGGAACAGGTTGCCCAGAGAAGCTGTGGATGCCCCATCCCTGAAAGTGTTCAAGGTCAGGTTGGACAGGGCTTTGAGCAACCTGGTCTAGTGAAAAATGTCTCTACCCATGTCATCCCCCATGGCAGGGGCTTTGCAATGACTCTGTGATTCTATGATTCTACAAATAAGTTTTGATTTGAATTCTAAACCGTTAGTAAGGTGAATTGTTGTAGTCATGCAGAACTGTAGGCACTTTTGAAAATTGACTAAATATCCCTCTCTCATTTTTTTGCTCTGTAACAAAACGGCTTTCTCTTTTATTCAGGGATTTTTCCTTGGAGATTAATTTGGCCTTTCATTGGACTTATAAAAGTAAAAATGTTCTCGTAAGGTGTCACAGAAATTAAAAAGTAACCAATTTACAGATATGGTCCTTCAGTGATCCTCAGTCAGTCCTTCTGTCTTTTATATATGCAATAACCAATTTCAGGTACTCTCCTAAATTTAATAATTCATATTTTCTTTCCTTTCTTGCAAATGAATTAAAAATAAACATTTCTTAACCTCTTTTAAGATATGATCTTAAAAGCAGCTTTTTTGGCTAGGACATCATTTAGATTCATTTGGAATTCTCCAAATTTTACTTTCAGCAGGTTCTTATCTGTTCTATTACCAATGATAGGATCACACTACACTCCCAGACTTCACTGGAGTGACCATAGGTGGCCACTGTTAGCAGACAGTTAGGCAAAATCCTTGCAGAATTCTGACACTAGGCAAGCACGAGAGGCCAGGAAGGGTGTGCACAGAGCAGGCTGCCTCTGTGCTGCCATCTGAGACTCTCAGTTGCAACCTAGCAAGGTATTCTGGCTCTTGAATGTTCACATTTTGTGGACAGTATTACTAGTGACCAACTAGTAATTAGTGACTAAATTAAGCTTCTATTAAAAAAGGTTATGGTCCAGTCTAAAACAACCTCTGTTTTTCCACTGTGCGTTTTGGGTTTTTTTTATAAATTTAGCAAAGCATTTCAGAATATGCTTTTCCAAGTGTAAATTTTGGCAGGGTTTTTATATTATTCCTTTTTCTGTTATCCTCAGGTAACCTGCCAATGAAATTTATATTAACTGTCACCTTCCTCATATGGCTGGGGATATACTGTGAGGCATTGAATTTTTCTTTTATACCATGGTGAAGAATAATTTGGGTTTTTTTTAAATCCTGTGGCCTATTCACATAAGCTGGTAAGAAGAATTTTCTAACCTCAGATGATGCCAACGACAGTTAAAATTCGTTATTAACTGCCTGTGTGGTGTTATGCCAAGAGGCACATCTGATACTGAGGTTCTGTCCTGTTACATCCTGTATGCAAAAGTGACAGGCCTTGTTTAAACACTACACAGTAAATATACAAAACAGACAGAATGGGAAGCAGAACATTGGTACAAAAAGGTGAAAGGTGGGAGTCGCCTGTGAGTAAATATAGATGTTATAGATATTGCCTAATAGAAGTCTAAAATAGCATTCTTGATCTTTGGACTTCCAAAGCCATATAGCAGGCTAGCAGGAGAGCCAAGAGCAGATTCTAGGAATAAGAGTCACCTCATCTTCCTTAAGACATATGTAACATAGATAGCTATTTCTGAACCTCCCTTTATATTCATTGTAGAGAAATAGACCTTTTTAGGATTCAGTCCATTCTGATGTGTTTACAGTGTCTATTTTAGTTAGAGGAATTCTGTCTTAGACTTCATAGTCTGTAGTAACTAGATTTCTGCTGATTATACATGGTGACTGGGATGACTCAGATAAAGAGCAGACCTCTGCATTTAGTCGGGTGAATTCCACCCTAAATCTTTTGACTAAAGGAACAGTGCTTTTCTCTCTGAACCATGAAATCATTCTGAATAAGAAGATAAAGCAAATCTACGTAACTGCTGTGCATTCCAGAATAAGTTCAAATAAACCTTTTCCTCTTCACTTAGTTACGCCAAATATGCCTGCTTTGAAATTCTGGAGATATCTGACTCAACTGACTGTTTTGTATACTCATCATCAATACTGTTCTGTATTCTACCACCCTATTGTCCCAGACAAGGCACAGGATTTCAGAGTGGACCATCACACAGGTACATTATTTACAATCTGACATTATCTTATTTGGGTATAAACTACCCCAATAAACCAGTGCCTAGTGAAGGACCGCCCAAAATATCAGACATATGCATAGTTTCAGTTACTGATTTCTTATAAAAATCCCTTCAACCAGAAAAGAGTTTCAGGGATTCTAACTTGTAATTTGTATTCCCATTATATTTAATAACTCTTTATACAATCCATCTAGGTCAGTTTAAATGAATGCCTTGTTGCTACTTAGATGATTATGGGTTGCAATTCATTTAACGTGCCCAACGATTCATGTTTAATTTATTGAATTTAATGCAGTATCTGAGTGACCTATGCATGTGTAGTACTTTAAATGCATGCACACCGGCACACACAGCCCTCTGCAGTATTTTGCTTAAGTAATCAGCTTATCAATGTGTTAGAGTTTGAGATACTATGTGACTGTTTATGCCACTGTTTAATTTAATGCTGCTTGCAGTAATGAGTCTGTCTGGGTTGACTGGCTACCCCTCAGGAGCTCCATGGCTTTTATGCCAGCAGTAATGGTTCAAAATGTGTCCAGTTCCATGATTTGTTACCTGGGCATCTGGCATGAGCCACTGACTTGTGTTTGCATCTCATTGTATTTTTTTGTTGGGAAGCTAATTAATGAGTGCCCTTTGTTTACAGCTGGAGGTATGAATCTTCCTTCAATACCTGACAAGTCAAATGGCATTTAAAAGTAAATATAGAATTTCTTTTGTAGAAATTATCTTTCTGTATGATAAGGCTCTGTAAGGTATACCTGTACGATTCCCTGAGTCTTTTGTAGTGAAGTTTTTCATTAATGTGAGGAGAGTGGAGACTGCCTCAGGGAAATTTGAGCTCTCTTAAAATCCAGAAGTTCAGGTCATTACTTTTGGCAGACCTATATTTTTATGCTGTCTATTAGCCTATTCTGTGTTCTGTTCCTCATAAAAGACTATTCTTTCAGTTCTCATCATTATACTGAATCCTTGCAAGACAGGGGCAATGAAATTATTGAGGAAAAATGCTGTTGGCCTAATGAAATCCACATTACTAGCAATGTTTTTTACCTTAACCACATTCCTTTTGTATCTCTAAACCACAGTACCCAAGGTGGTGCTTGTGGTCTGTGATATTAAGTAGGGGGAAATTCATATGGCATTCTTATCACCCAGTTCCAGAATTTTTTCTAACCTCCATCTACGTGACCAAATTCTGCTTTTCGCATTCACCAAATCTTGTGATTTTTTTTGTTTTATGCATTTTCCCGGGTTTTAAGTCCTCATAGTAGGATAACTGAGAAGGAGGACCTCACTGTAATCAGCTTTGTTTCTGATTTCTGTTGAAGTACCTCAGAAAAAAAGAGTTCAGAAACTAGTTATCTGCAACATTTTGTATGTTCCATCTGCTCAATATTTGGAATCTAAACAGTGAAATATAGTTCAGTGTACTTTTTCTTGCCAAATAGTTCCCAAGTAAACATCAATGTGCACTGTAGTGACTACTAAGATGCATTAGTTTTAATTTCCTGTTAACAAATAGACCCCAAACCCCCAAGGAGCAATGGTAATTCCATACTCAGACCTACACAACTTAGTTACACTGAATTATACCCTGTAGTGGGTCAGAAAATGTTAAGGGCAAAGTAGTATGGTTGACTGTCAGCACATCAAAAATATTCAAATGTAGGCTAGAAAGATGCCTAGCAGAGGCATCTAGCAGAAAGATCCTAGACTAGAGTTCCTTTTTTTAAAAAAAAATTAAATTTAGTCCAAATAATGTTTATTGGCCCCATAAACATTTAGAGCTTATAAACCTAAACTATCAACTTTATACGAGAAGAATTTGCTGGCATAGCAAACTTGCACTGAGTGCTAGTTTATTTCCAGAATCCTTGGAACAGTTGTCTAGCAGAGGTAAAATGGCATAATACCATCATTGGAGTTATGATTTGCGTCAACTGATATGCCAGCCTTTGACTTGTATTTATTTCTATGGGTATCCGTTTGTTTTAGAAACATTTCAAATACTTTACACATTCATCTATCTAAACTTGAATTGAAGCAGCATAAACCCATAACCAACCACCTACACATAATCCAAGCTTGAAATGACTTCCTAGTCTTCAGCTGTAATGGCTTTGAGAGAAAAAGTGGGTTGCCTTGTAGAAAACCCCTAAGGGATACAACCAACAAAAAAGAAGTCCTGCTGCCTTAAACATATAATGTAGTTAAATGACGAGAGGGTAACAGCCAAATTTCGTGTCATTAATGCTCATGTGGGACTGAGAATTCCTTCTTGGACATTATAATTGGTGGTGAAATCAGAAACATGTCCCTGTGAAAGCTGATTTTGATGTCATTTTGCAATCTTGTTAATTTCTCTCAAGGAAAACCAGGTTTATGGTCACATGTCTCCAGGGCATGCCTCTTGCCCACCTTATGCAGATTTGTTGACTGTTCCCCTACAATGTCTTGCTGACTCTCCTGTCATTCCCAAATCTGGGTTCTGCATATTTGGGGTTCCATGTAAATATAGGGAAGGATTTAGGCAAATCCTTAATAAATAAATAAATAATAAATGAGCTAGATACTGTAGCCATTGACTGGGCAAACCCAGTAATTTCTTCATTATTTTTCCGTGATTTAAGGTCTATGAAGTAGAGCTAATCAGTACTAACCATAACGAATTTGTATCTACTCTGTGTAGACTGTCATCCAAAGACTAACATTAAAATGCTTTTGGATGTGAAGCATCCTACCTAAAATCTGAAATAAGTGGCTCCATTTCAGTTGTGATGATCATGCCTCTTTTTGACCCTAGTAAAAGTTTGGGTAGTCCTGGATGGTAGATCTTCCTCTGAGACAGAAATAGAATAGTTCTGTAATGAATGTAATAATGCCCTGTACCCCATATCCAGATGGTTCACTGACAAGCAAGTAGGGGCTAGAGTCCAGCACCCATCCAGTAACTAGAGTATTACATTGCTACCTGACTGTCTGGATAACATCACTTGCTATTCTGTAGATTTCCTGTAGTGTCTAGGACAAGTTCCTTAATTAACTGGTATTCTATTCTACATTTATAAAGAGAAGACAATAGTTGTAATGGTATTGGGGAATAAATGCGTTACAGATTTTGTATGTGTCATCTACTATGGTAATAGAAGCAATATAATTTCCATAGAGGATCGATTTTTGCTTTGTTTTGCTATATGATTTATGACAAATCCATGACTGAACCTGATCTTTAGAAATATCTTTGAAGCATGTTGTACCATTTTTTTCTTCCAGCTCTTGTGAGAATCTTGGGTTAGTTACATCCTGCCTGTATTGCAGCTAATGGAGAGTTTATTGTCTTAAATGCATCTTCACTGGCAACAAGGCTTCCAGACTGAGTTTCCTGGCAGCAGTCTGCTGATTCCAGAGATGATATATTTCTATTGGTGGAAGAGATGCTCCTTTAATTGCCTTTTTTGATGATGTCAATATATATATTACATGTAGCTGTTAAATTGCTCAGCAACTTTTAGTAATATATATCCTGTGAGATGTCACTTTCATTTCATGCTACACAGCTTTTCTTTCTTCCCTTAACTCTGTACAATAGCTCAGTTCCCTGTTCACCTCTATGTGCTGAGGTTGTGTGATCAGAACAACAGTAGATGCAATCAAACTCACAATTAGACTGTGATTCACATTATGTAAAAGATTCATCATGCCAATTGATGTGAAATGACATGCGGTCTCTAGGCAGTGATTGAACAAGGCTTTAATCTCTCCACACGATGAACCCTGTGCCTATAGTGGTTCAGCAAAGCTTAGTTGTAATCATTTTTGGACTAATGCCTTTCCACGATTTCGTTATGACGAGTATAACAATGAAGCCTTTTTCTGCTACTTCTTTTAAATGCTAGGGTGTGCTGATTACACAGTCAGCATCCTGCATGTAGTTGACCTTTTGGGTAGAAATGGTATGAGACTAGTGTTTTTTACCATTCAGGGGTTAGGTGTCTTACTGAAAACAGATGACAATTTTTCATTCTTTATCCTAACATTCCTCTTTCCCTTCTTGGCCCACTGGGTCAATCACTTGGAAACTTTTCAAAGACAAGTGCATACGGGTTTCTTTTAGGAGCTCAATCCAAAAAGCAGGCATTTTTGTAACTTCTAAGATGAACAAGCATCTTAGATGAGATGGGTCTCCTAAATGTCAATTTTCAGGAAAAGTGACTCCTAACCATAGCCTACATCTTCATGTAATTTATTGTAGATATTGAAAATTAGACTCTTTACATGGACATCTCTGAAAGACTGCAAGTATCACTCCAGATGTCTGACCAAGCAGTGAGTGACCAATGTATGTGTGTATATCAAGAGCGAGATGTGGAGGAAAAGCATAATTCCACATAATGGTTACTGATTGGAAACTGCAGTGACTGGAAGGGCAGGGGTTTTCCAGCTTTGAATTCTAAGTAGAAGTGGATTTGTCTTTAAAGCCTGTGAATGACAAGGAATACATAGATGCTAATGTGCATGACTAAACTCCCTTTCAAAGAACTGAGTATGACTGAGTGGCACTCATTTTTCATTTGTGAATAACTTATCTAGATGAAAAATCCTTTGAGACACGTATATCAAAATAAAAAATCAGAAATATGTAAATTATTATATCTTTGGTCAATAATTGAAAACATTCATTTCCAGAACTGTGAAAAATTAGTCTCTGGCTATTTTGGAATTCATGCTGTGTCCTATTTCATTAAGCCGGAAATGCAGATAATTAAGGATCAGCCATAAGCTGTAGTCATTGACTTCTGATAGAATACTTTGAACCTATTTGTGCTCAGAGTTCTTTTAATTAACTACTTTTTATACAGGATCAAAGAGAACTGGAGCCAAAACCCACTGAAAGCAGGAGATCAGATAAAGCTTAAACCAAAAATGATATTCTGTAATTGGAAATCCCACTTTTCTATTCACACATGTGCTGTAGCACAAAAGTTATGTTTCCCAAGCAGAGTTACGACCCCATGAAAGAAGTTCTGGAGACTTCCTGAAGTCCAATAGGGATTTTGCTGTTGTTACATTCTTGTGATTTGATTCCAGTTTGTGCACCACTAGTAAAGCCTCTCAAATCATGTCATACCAAAGATGTCTTTATATCAGGCCACTCTGAAATTCTTCATTCATAAAAGCAGTGCATGTTTTATAAACTAAGTAGACTGATACAGAAAGGTCAAATCATCTCATCCATCTTAAAGCAATTTGTTGACTCAGTTGGTAAAGCTCTTACCTAAAATAGGTAATCTCTATACTTTTAAATTTTGTCTCATAGTCCTCACTATTGATAGGAGGAATTAAAACTCACCAATCTTCATGGATCTTCAATGCCTTCATTGTGCCATACTATGCAAGTATAATCACCTATTACTCTGTGACTTTGTGGTGAACGGAGTTAAATCCAGTTGGTGGCCGGTCACAAGCCGTGTTCACCAGGGCGCAGTTTTGGGGCCAGTCTTGTTCAACATCTTCATCAATGATCTGGATGAGGGGATTTAGTGCACCCTCAGTAAGTTTGCAGATGACACCAAGTTGGGTGGGAGTGTTGATCTGCTCCAGGCTAGGAAGGCTCTACAAAGGGATCTGGATAGGCTGGATTGATGGGTCGAGGCCAATTGTATGAGGTTCAACAAGACCAAGTGCCGGGTCCTGCACTTGGGTCACAACAACCCCATGCAATGCTACAGGCTTGGGGAAGAGTGGCTGAAGAGCTGCCCGGTGGAAAGGGACCTGGGGGTGCTGGTCGACAGCCAGCTGAACATGNGAGAAGAGGAGGCTGAGGGGAGACCTTCTCGCTCTCTACAACTACCTGAAAGGAGGTTGTAGTGAGGTGGGTGTTGGTCTCTTCTCCCAAGTAACCAGCGATAGGACGAGAGGAAATGGCCTCAAGTTGCGTCAGATTGGATATTAGGAAAAATTTCTTTACTGAAAGAGTGGTCAAGCATTGGAGGTCTTTTCCAGCCTTAATGATTCTATGATTATATGATTCTATGACTAATATGGAAAGTCTCTGGTGTAGCTGAGCCTTGCATAAAGGCATTTTCAGTTCCTAACCACATGTACAGCAAAAAAGAGTCCTCTTTCATTTCTCATATTTCATAGTCATGACTCATTCTTTCCAGTTCTAGTCTTTTGAACAATAAGAGTACAAAGTGATATTTGCTGGGCAAAATCTATATATTTCCTGTTGAATCGAGGAAATTTAGTGTATCTCATTGGAAGAAATAATAAAAATCAGTCATTGCTTACTCAAAAATCTCAATATTGGGTTTCTACAAATTTTCTGTTTATTTGTCTACCAATATAGCTATTTGATAATTACCTAACAGTGGGAGAACAAAGCCAAGAAAAACAGCAGTGATTCCCTGAGCAAATATGGTGCACAAATTCAATAATTCAGAAAAAAAGATGGTCTTGTTTCTCAGCAGTTGTAAGTATGTAGAAATACCTCACGTATAACTTCATTTATTATTTTGTTGTTTTCAGATAATGTAGGTATACAAGAAATTGGACTTTTCTCATTATTTTTGTTCATTGCTTTTGGAAACTGTTTAATTGGATAGTGTTTGATTTTAATTAATACAGACACTAAAAGTCAATAAGGAGCTGAAAGTTCTCTGAAGCACTTTTGCAGAGCAATATCTAGATGGTTTAACTTTAAATGTCATATTGCCATTTTTTATTCTGCCATAACTAGACTCACAACAAAACTTTGTGTTCAAAAATAGAAATAGGAAGAGATGTCTTAAGGGGCGGGCAGATGATTGTTAGAAATCTGTGACTTGGCAGGTTGCTTCTGGTCTACATTCTATGTGGAAATGGCGGACCAGACTCAAAGTCTTTTAGATACAAACATCTTCCTCCTAATGCTCCATCCCGCAGTATTTTATTAGCATATTACCTCTAGCTTCTTGACAGAGACTGTATAGGCATAAGAAATATAACATTTAAAAAAACCCCTGACAAAATAATAATAAAATCAGTACGTATGCAGTATAAGTAAGCCTAATCAAAATATTTTCTCTCTTTGCATTCTTGAAACAAAAATCAGATGTTGTACTCAGAAGCTATATATTTTGTAACATTTTGTACTTAACACATGCTATAGACTTGGTGTTGACTGAATTTTGACCCCCAATGACATGGGGGTTTGAGCCTAAAGAAAATCAATTCATCTGCCCTGGAGAGAGTCTTATGATTCAATTCAGAAGAACACTTAGGCACATGCTCAACTTAAGCATTAGATATGACTATTGAAGTCTATGAAACTAATCTGGTAACAAGCATTTAAGTCTTTTATTTATTTGGGTAAGGAGCACAGAGAGCATGAGCAGAAAGTTAGAAGGAATAATTCTGGAGAGCTTCACCGGTGTCTAGAGAATGATCCTCAAAAAAACCCCCAGCATTTGCCTGCTGCAGAATCTGTGGTTTGGCCTCCTCATCTATGTGCAATATCACATAAAAAATCTGTATTATGACTCCTGTTGTGAGCTGAAAGTAGCATAGCTTCATAAGCTCAATGCTGTTCCCAGGCTTATATGTTTCATTTTCCAATTCTGGTCTTCAGTAAGGGAGGAAATAGGATAACTGATGACATAGATAGACTTAGGAGACACCACTCAATCTATTTAACATACGCAGATATTTCACTGGTAACATTTAAATGGCCAAAATCTATCCCAAAGGCCATTTATAAGAAAACATTCAGCTGGCCATTTGATTTTGATAGATGTAATTTTTTTTCTAAATGAGCTTGACGTTCATTATAATAGAAACATATGTCGATGGTAACAGTGTTGAGAGCCATGTGCCAGCCTTCCTTTGTTGCTCCTGATTGAACACTGGAACCCTGGCTATGCTCAGATTGTTTCCAGTTACGACTGCAGATGTTTTGCTCTTCTAGTCACCGAGCAACAGGCATGTCCAATTATACCTATCACTAACTAGAGTCTTTATGCACCTGTAATTTATGTCTTAATCAAAACAAATCTACAGGTGGAAACTGAGATTAAAGAATCATTCTTTGGATGTGAACATATAACATTAATTATTACTTTCCCATCTCTGTCTACCTGTGATTTCCCCTTTCTTCTCTCTCTCTGTTGATTCACAGTGTTGCACCATCACTTTGTTAGGGTCTATCTATAGATACATAGCATTACCAAGAGGTAAACTTTTCTTAACATTCCTTCAGGAAGAACTTAGAGATATACATTTAGAAATTTAAGTTTAAATTTAGAAATGCCGTAATTCACTAAGGGTCTGTGTAGCAGAGTAATGTCTTCAGAGTTTTGGCATAACTCAATAGGATGCTTTCACCAACCTTTGCCTCTAACCCTAGCAGGTTTAATGCTGGTGAAGTCAGTAGAGCACTTCAAAGAGTATCAGCTGGTGGTATGGAAGCCTCTGGGAAGTCACTTGCAGTTGCCTCCAAATAACACCTTAGGAATCACGGGGGTCTTAGGTAGTGACACTTGTTGAACTTGGAGTATGATACCCCGCAGCAGGAGTTTCAGGACTTGTGCCATGGCCCTAAGTGCACTAGCAGACCCTACAACCTCTTCCCCACTACTAGCAGTTTAGCTGACAGTCTTCAAGGCCTTCTCAGATATGGTGCCACTGTGTAAACTTGGATCAGACTTTTGTGAAATGAGCTGTGTGAGAAAGATCTGTAAGAAGTCTCATCTGGGGTCTTTACCCATGCAACACCTGCCCTTGGCTCAGGAGCTGCATTTAAGCTCAGGCTTGGTCCTTGCCTGGGCTCTGCTGTAGGTATGCCTGCACCTGGCCTTGCACCTTGCTGATCCTGACCTTGCCTTGCTGATTTGCCTTGTCTTGACTGCAGGCCTGCCTCACCCCTGAGGACTTGTCTGGAGATCACTGGACTGGCGGATGATGCTGATTATTATCAGACCTGCTGCTCTTCTTGTTTGGGTCTTGTGGGACACTACCCCTACCTGATTTGCCATCACCTTTGGCTTCTGGCTCACCTTCCCTTTGGAGCAGCCCCCACTTGCTGCTAAGTGACAATATAAGATCAATAAAATGCATTTCAATGAACCTAAATTAGCCCCTCCTACAGTTAATTCTCTGATGTACATTTTATAATTTTAAATTGTTTAGATGTTTTACTTTTTTCTGTACAGAGCTCTTCCTTGTTTTGCCTTGACTGATTTAAATGACTTGGAGGTTTACGTGGACATGTTTAAATACATAAATAATGAACATATCAGTGGTTTTCAAATTCCTTGTGCTCTCACTAGCTGCAGTGTCTCATTCCCATTTTTTCCCTTGGTGCTGGTAGGCCTTTCCACCTTAACAAATACCAAAACTTACCACAATGGCATGGAAGAAATACCATGTAGCAGCTGTAGCTTGCAATTCCCTTTTTTGTTCTCCTTTAGAACTGGGCAAAATACTGGTTGCATGTATTTAATTAGATTAATTTTGGTTAGAAGCTGATTCATCAAAATATGCTTATGATTAACAGTCAGTTTTGCTAATTCTCTTCATTATAAGCTTTTAAAACAGTATTTGCTATTGGTTTCACTTAAGAATTATTAACGGAAACAGAGCTGAAGAAAGTACTACAGTATGACAGCAGGTAAAGCACAAAGAAAAAAAAGAAGGAAAAATGAAAGAAATTAAGGAAAATGCATGAAAAATGAAGGAAATTCTAATTAGTGCTTGCTAGAGGCAACTTTAGTAATACTCCAAACTCATGGCAGAGCATTGTTAGTATAAAACAGCTCCATAGAAATGAATTTCTTAACAGCTGCACCCAGCTGAGATGCAGCAATCCCTGTAAAAGGGCTGAGATTCACGTGAAATTTCTGCATTCTGCATCTTAAGGTTGGAATATTTAAATTTTCAGATTTTTTTGTTGCCAGTGTTAAAATATTTCTCCCAAATTAGTCTATTCCTTCCAGAAATGTGCTGAAATTCTGAAAATAGAAAATAGCGGGTATTTTTCTTAAGAAGATGTTGATGCTATTTGTAAAAAGAAAAAAAACTCAAGAAAGACTTAATCCTAAACTTATATGGGAAAAGAATTTTTTTTTACATTTGCCTCCAGCTGGGATGAGAGAAATTTTTCTACCAGCTTATTAAGGTTTTAATAATGTGAAATGAAGAGAGAGAATATTAGTTTTGTTTTGTCAAAGAGTTAACTTTATATGTTACCCATACATCCTTCTCTAAAATAAAGTAGGTAATATATATATTTCCTTTATGCTAGTGGTATTCCTGAGTATAATGAGTGAATGAATGATGAAGGGAGGTATTTGGAAAGGAGGGTTCATTTTGATTTGTGGGTACCACATCACAAATCTGTCTGTCCTTTACACTTTACTCTGAACAGACTGTCTGAACACTGAAATACACTATATGAGCACTTGAAAACAGCATGTAACAATCTGCTTGCTGGAGTTGCAAACTGGATGTTCTGCAGGCTGCTGGAGGTTAGAAAACCCAAGCAAACAAACAAAATCCAAACATTTTTGCTAATGAACAACCCAAAATCTCAAACATTGGTTGCGCATTGCTCTCACTTTCCTACTTTTCTTATTCTCCTTTACTGGTCTATATTTCATTTGCTTTTTCTGTACTTCAAATTTAGGCATCTTACAGCCTTTATATTTAATTTGATGGATTTCTAATGTTGGTCTTAAATTGGATCATACCCTTTACTTGACCAAATTTTGAAACTAAATCTAGACTGCTGCTGGATTGATGTCAATATTCAGCCACTAACTTTCTAGGTTTATATTTAGATATAATTGTGTGTGTTTAACCAATGGCAATTTCAACTATTTCTACCATATGTACACAAAACTGCCAATCTGAGCTGTGCATAAATAACTAATCAACTATGCAGAAAGCAGAGAGTACAATGTAGACACGTTCTCTGGATCCAATCTATGAAAGAAATGAGTGGGATTTTTTTCTTAAAAATAAATAGTATTTTCTCTCAAAATACTATTATATGTCTTCTTATGTATATATCTAGACTTAACCTTTAAGGGAGGGAGATATTTTGAAACTTCCTCTAAGGGCTATGGTAAAGGACCTTTGAAGAGTTTTGTTTCTGTCTTTCAACTCAGGTGCCTATACTCACACATCTGCCACAGGTTATGTCTCTGTAAGAGAGCTGGCAGAAAGGAGTATGTATGTGTGCCTCAGGACCTTTCCACTCTGGCATCACAACATAGACCATTGATAAAGGTGGGATTGAAGGTGCCTGACCTTGTGCTAGAGCTCCTGCAGCTCAGGCACATATTTTCTTTTGATGACTGCAATTAGGGCAGTGTCCTCCAGGATAGCTTTGGAACAGGCATGGGCAGTAATTTCTTAAACTGTTGCAACAACAATTGCAAGAGCTCATCTTCCATGTTATTAAATATTAATTATATACATATACACGCAGACATATGAACACAGAGTTAATTCATCCCTTGTGTAATGCTGTATGTTTAAAAGACAAAGAAGCAATGTTGATTTTCTGTTTCTAGTAAATCAACGTCTTTGTCCTTAAAGACAGCTGTTTTGTGTATTATATTAGAATCAAACATTGTTTATAGTTGCACTTTTTATTTCACTCAGGTAGATATCCATTTGCATGAAAGAGTTTAGTTTTTGATGTCATACCAATTATATACGCATATACAAACTTTTGTGAATAGATCAGGCAGCTAGCTCAAAAAACTTATCCGCCTAGGGCTAAGCAAATATTGTTTATAACAATACTTATTGTTCTGTGTGTGCCTACCATGGGCACAGGTGCTTTCAAGGGAAAAAAATCTGAATTTTAATAATATAAGTAGCAGAAAGACAGAATATTACTATGACCTTCTGATGCTTTTAGCTTTTTAATTTTTTCTTCAAAACAATTCTTTTCAGAACAATTGAGTTCTTTTAATTATGTTTGTAAAATATTTTCATGTTAATCTCCATACTGGATAATTTTGAAAGGGAATATTATGAGTTAAATGATGTGAAAAAGTACTAAATGTTTTATAAACAAAAGAGAGGAGAAAGAAATTTTCTTCTTTTCCTGGTTTAATAAAAATTGTACGAAATAATTAAAAAATTGATAGTAGCAGATTTGCTATTATTGCTGTCTTCTACATAGCACAGACATTGCTGTACTGCTTTCTCACTGCTTTTGTCTCTTTGAAGAGCTGAGATAGAACAATTTACATTTTTCTTTTTTTTTTCAAAAAAGAACAGCTTTGATAGTTTCATCATGATATGATACTGCACAACATCAAACCCACTTTTTGATTGAACACTCGCTTTTCTTTAATGAGTCATTTATTTGTTTCCTTTATTTTATATTTTTATTTCAATGTTTTAAATTTTTTTTAAGTGTTTGACTAAATGAGGGGCTGATAGAGCTGCTGACAGATAAGCAGAAGGAAGGCAAGACCCGTTACTGGGTCTTGACAGCACTGTTCCAGTTCCTTCCCACCTTGCAATCCTTCTGGCTCTGCCAGTCTTGGGTCTCCTTTAAACTCCCCATTTCTGATTCATGCATGGAAGAATCTCCTGCAATAAATCAATGTACAGATAAAGTATTTATATGCATTTAACTGCTATAATGCCAATTTTTTTTCAGTTTTTATGGTCTATTATGATGTGTCAACAAAGACAAGGTTTATGGGATTTCTGAACTCTGAGGTTGCCCTGTACAGTCGTGTGTCATTATAGATATTTTCCCTAAATAATCTTTCCTAGAAAGCAGCTACATGGTACATGAAGATTTCTTGACAACAGGGTGTTGAAGAGGAACCTCCCGTTCCAGTGTGTGTCCTCCCTGACATTCCCTTTTCATGAGCTAGTTGTTGCACCCTAGTAAGTAAAATCTGCTAACGGACCATTGCATGAATGCCACTTGTGAGTTTTCCTGATTTAGACTGGTTGAGCCTACCTGATGCTGTGTTGTGCCATGTGGTCATAACAGTCCACATGTCTCCACTGCTTCATTCCATGACATAGATATTTCCTTGGTAAATATAATTCAGGTGCCCAAAACTCCATTGGACAGCTGGGCTTTCATAATATTGATTCACAAAGGACCTAGTATTAGGAATGCACAGATAGGGATCTACCACTGAAACATGATTAAATAGATATTCCATGCCCTTTTTGTAAAGTAGGTGATCAAAGAGTGAGTCTGGAGGCAACATTTGGTTGGCTTGATAAATAAAGATTGAAGAAGGACAACAGAGGGCAAGGAGTTACAGTTTGATCCAGTCTCCCTAACAGGAATGTCAAGGTCCTCTGTCAGTCACAGGCCCAATACAGGTAGAAGTTTTTTGACCCTGATACTTGATTTTTCAGAAGTGCAAGGATCTAATGAATCAGTTACCATGACCCTCCTGGTGCTTTTGGATGGTCTTTTTCCTTCAAAACATTTTATTTTTTTTCAGAAAGTTCATTTTATGAACTACTTGGTATTCAAATATCAGATTATGGAAAGCTTTGCTTTAGTCACAAGATGGGTTGATTCACAGGACTCTGATTCTGATATCATTTTCCACTTGTTCATGATAGTAAGTCATTGCCAGGACAGCTAAGATAAAGATTCTAAACTATGTAGTTGTTCAAACTGAATAAGTACTTTGGCAAAATGTTCACCTTAGATATTTTTCCTAGCATGACCTCCCTTTTTTAGTTCTCTTCATTTTTCTTGTTGACAGAGCTTTGTCACTTAGGAGCATGGAATAAATTAAATTGTTGGCCAACATTCAACCAACAAATTGAAGCTTATACTAGGTATGAAGAGTACTGAAGTCAACCTATCAAGCATATCTCATTGTTGATAAGGACAGCACAAGCTAAACCTAAATTAAGAAGAGCCTTTAAAACTAGCAACATCACTTGAACGAAACAACATTTATTCTGTTTTCTGTTTGGTTGCACAAGTCAGCAAGGTTGCACAAGGTAGTTTAACACAAAGTAGGTACCCCTGGTGAAATCCTGCTGCCACCTTTGATCATAATGCCACAGCTTTCAAGTGGCAATTTAGCCCAGAAGTCTATAAAATAAAATGTGTTGTAGCTTTTCCCTGTAGCAGTAAGTGACAGTATTCTTAAAAGTTGCAACAGTTCAGCAGTTTACTGGCCTTATTATACTTCATGGGTGGTGTACCAGCTTACCCCTAGTACAGTGGGTATTTTTTGCACCCGATAGCTGATTAATCAGGAAGCACAACATACGAATAGAGATTTGCTTAGATTTTCATTGCCATAGGGGAAAGTATATAGTGGGGCTGCAGCACTGTTACAAACTTCCCAAGAAGTAATTTTTATCTAGTTCTTGATTTTTACAAACTATTGTGATCTGATCAGTCCCCCAGAGTAGGGATTTTTTTCTTCTCTTTTTTCGCCTCTTCACTAGACAGATGCATCAACAAACAGTAGGAGGGCTGGCTCATCTCCACTGATAATAGCATGCAGGATAATTTTGCCATGTGACTCACTTTCTTCTTTGACTCTAAAAGACATTTGAAAAAAGAGTGGCATTAATTTAAATAGATTTCCCATAAACAGGGTTTACTAAAAAAGATAAAATCCTTGCTTTAATCTCATCTTTAAAAAGTACAGGAAAGAAAAAGCCTACTATGAGGTTCCAGCATTTTAAAATGTTATTGAAGAATGAAAATATTCTCTTACTGAGTAAATGGAACATATTTGGGGAAATGTATTTGCAGTGAAGAATTTTTACCTCCATGCGCATCACTGCTTTCTTAGTCTGTAAAGGAAACATAATGCTTTTTGCTACCTTCTGCTTTTTTATAGCTAGACCCTCATCTAACCTTGACCAGGGTCATGGCATGGAATGAATTGATAAGATATACTTCATTTAGGATTAAATAACAATGAGACTGACAGAGCCTAGAGGCGTTTGCAATCCTAATGGAGAGTTTATCAGCACTCTTATGGAGGAAAAACAATAGGATTTGGATTAGTTGCTTCCGATGTGCCAGTCACACAAGACAAACGTACCCAGCAGGCTAATTTAATATGCTCTCCCAACATTTTAAAGAACATCAGAGGTGTTAAGTCCGTGAAACAGAGAAGTATTCTTAGCTGATTCTTAGTGGAATATGTGTTACTCCACTTTCTGAGCTCCCTTTCTTTGTTGTTCTTTTGTTAATCTGTGCAGGTTCTCCTATGATCCAAAGGATTCTGTTACATTTGCTGTGGTATGGGAAACTTCATTCAGTTTCTCTTCTAGCAGCCTTGCTCCAAACTGAGTATCTTATTGTATGTGACATAAACAGTTTGTTGGAGATACATTTCACATATATTTCAGGAGATCAGTAAGACACTTGATCCCATTTCTAGTGTTGGAAAGGAAAGAGAAAGTCTAAGATCTGACTGGCACTCCACATGTCAGAAAATTTTGCTGTAAATGGAAAGCAAAATCTTGAACACAAATAATGTAAGCAGCTACATGGAACTCTGCGCTTTTGGTGCCTATCTATTTTCTTCTCAAACTGCTTAGGCCAGTCGAAATTTGCACTCTAGAAACAAGCTCAGGAATAGACCCAATTTAGTTTTCTCCGCCAGCAGCGTAGGTTTCTGATTATCATTAATATCACTATTTATACATATCAGATTAAAAGCAAAAACAAAAACAAAAGCCAACCTAAAAACTGTGACCAAAAATAATTAATGAGTCAGAATAATCTGTCTATAGATGAATCTCTATGAATCACCATGCTATAGGGTTACCTGTCTGCGATCTCTCTCTCCTGACTTGGGTCCATGTGTTGCCTTGTAGAGCACCAGTTAGTGCAGGTCAAAACCAAGCCAGGAACCATGCTAGCAGTTTAAAACTACTGATGATGACCTGTCCGTGCATTAGTTTGTGTTCTGGTCTCATTCAGTTTACTGGTATAGATGGAGCCTCCAAATTTTGCTTTCCTTGCCTTATGCTGGTGTCTTCCTAAAGGAGAGATGCAGTTCAGACTTGGCACTCAGGGCCTTTTATAGGGCAGGGAGAGAGAGGAATATATCCTTTAGACCAAAGGTCAGGGATGTACTGGAGATAGTTCTGTTCTGCACGTAGTCAGTAAAATCAGATGTAAAATGATACCGTTGGCTATATCACCTTTAAAATTTGCCTTCAGAAAATAACCTGCTAACTACTTTCTAGTGAAGATCTTGAACCTGTATAAGAAATTGAAGTCTACCAACGATAGGTTTTCTTCCATTAGTTTTTCACAGACCATGAAGAAATACTTCATAAATCTTATCCAAAAAAGGGTGTATACCATTACCTCCAGCAGGTGGATTTAATCATGGGTGGTGTCAGCATCCATGGAATCCTATATCCAGGTACCTCCAGAACTTTGCAATCCAAATATGATACTAATTGCATTTAGACACCTATAAGGGTGAATGTTGCTGCAGAGAATATTAATTTCATTAATATTCTTCTGTGACTTGGGGACCTGACTTCTGCCACCTCCTTCTCAAACACTCATTGGATTTCTTGAAAATCCAAACATAGTGCTACAAGCAATCACCCCACAATTATTCTTCTTAGAAAAACAGATTAATGGCTGAAGAATGTAAAATGAATAAAGTATATTTTCTTTCTTTTTTTCATACTTTGATGATTTGATTCTGTTCCAAACGTTCAATCTTTCCTTTGTTTTACATTATTATTTCCTTCACTTGCCCATAAACTGTTTTTCAAGTGAGACTAGGACACGCCCTTTGTATTTCAGTCAGAATGTGACATCCAGTATTTTTATTTGCTGGGTAGTCTTGTCTTCACTGTAAGAATGCACACATACTCTGTCTTCTAGATTTCCTTTGGTTCCAGTTCTCAATGTATTATTTATACAACTTTGTAGTAGGTTATAAAGCTGTGAAAGCCTGATTCTCATTTTTTACCATGTGTTTTGAACATCACCAACATCCTGAGAACTTTTTATCATCCAATTTTGTACCTATTATTTCAACGAGTTTTTTTCTATTAGCCATAAGTAATTGTTTTCTCCCCCTTCCCTTTTCACTGGCTGTGACAATGCCTTATTTTATTTTCCAAGACTTCTTTTGGTTTGCACATATGTTTTTGGTAAAACACACGTAACTGTATGTTACAGTTTAGCCTAAATTTTCAAATGGGAATAACAAAAAGAAGGGACCTGTATTGGAGATTAGCATCACTTCCAAATTTTAGTCAACTATGTTTCAAAACTAGGTCCTTTTAAAGAATTTTCCCTTGCATGTCCTTGCTGTAACAAATGGCTGTCTCTGTTTCATTATGTGACGTAGGTGACTTGTGAACATCCAGTCTAAAAGCCTTGACCTAGAATTTTCTCAAATCTTAGGAGATAAAAAATGTCACTTGTTAGTTTGATAGCTAAAACTGATTGTTTTCTTCAGATAAATAAGTAATCATCTTTTGACTTCTGAGTTGTAAAAGTTGAAGTGTTACGTGACTATTTCTCCAAGATAGTTTTAACTGGCATTTATGGTGGGAACTGAAGGATGCCAGTTATAGCAGTGTACCAACACCAAGAGCCAGGGGAATACACCATAATGGTATATATTCATTTTGATTTTATGCACTGTACAGTACATGAAAATTTTAGGGGATGTATTATAAGCTGTGGCACTTATTTTAGAAGCAGCACACCTGTTAATCCATTTCATAAAACTCAGATCTCCTGTAAATGCCTATGAACAGTTTTCTTTTAACAACAGTCTTAGAACTACTTGTGCCCTTATCCATTATTTAGATTGCAATTTCAATCCATGGCAATGAAACTGTTCTCTAGCAATCTGTGAAATTAAGAGAGTATGTTTTTACTGGTAGACTTTTCAGCAGACTGATCTAAATCCTATCGAGCTTATTAGGAATACTTCCTTTATTCTTATGGTAGAACTGCAACATGAAAGGAATTTATTATTAAAAAAGGAATTACCTGCATAACATGTTTGTAACGAACTGTAACATAAGATTCTTTTTAATGATTCTCATGAATTTATGATAAAATTCTTAGCTTTGACACAGATATCTTTTGCAACCTTGAACAAATCATTCAGACTGTCTACTTTATTCCTCTATCTGTAAAACGGGGAAAACACTTCCTTTGTCCCAGTTTTGTAGCATCTCGTTTATTAGTGCTTCACATTCTTCAGGTCCATGATGTGTTTGTACAGGACCTAGAGTAATGGACCTTTACTGATAATTGTGGCTTCCACACACATTCATAACTGAAATATATAAGAGAAGCAACAGGTCTATTCTTTAGCCTAGATGGCATTTCAATATAGTAACCCCTTTTCTTACATGCCTATCATGTAACTGAAAATGTTGAGCCTTTCCAAGTATTTCTACTCAGAGATTTCAGTGGGTTAGCTCTGCTAAGATCTTTACAAACCCTTCCACAGAAGATGTATCATCTCTCTCATTTAATTTTCCAGACATATACATTCTATGGTGATAAACTCATAACTAAGATTAAATGACTTGAGCTTGACTGAATAAAGTCGCAGTTCTACCTTTTCTAGGAACTCCAGAGCTCCCAGGATTTCTGCATACTCAGTTTTCATTAAATCTAATATAGCTGTTCCTGTTAATACAGTTTTGCTGACCACTTCCTAAAGAACTTGATCACTCACCTACTTCTTTATTTTCTGTCACGGTATTTTTCATGGAACTGTGCTTAATAACATAAAGTAAATCTTCAGTGCCTTTCCCTTTTTCTGCTGACCTACAAATGGATTAGGTGAGCATGTAGGATGTATATTTTGATTGAACTTTCCTCTCATAGATCTTGCAGTGTAATCTTTGCAATATAAACATGGAAGTGAATATATGCTGATGGGCAATTCTCTGTTAGGGCGAATTTAACAATGTGTTTTGGCTGATCTAACAGCTGACTCCTGTGCTAGTGCCTGGCTACTGCCCTGTCCCCTACTCTTAGGCACAGACTTCCATTTCTTCCCTTGCACCGTTCCTGGTGCTTGTCAGGTTCTTGGAGGAGCTAAGTCTGCTCACTAAGCCAGCAGAAAACCAACACATGGCAATTTAAAAATAGTCATTTTGGTGTACCTGCTTATTGAGAGATCAGACAAATTATTTTACTAAACAGTGGTGAGCTATTAGATCATCTCAGTAATGCAATGAATACCTTTAGAAAATCCTGATGTAGATTTTCTTCATTATTTTCCAGGCAAGAGTAGGAGGGACATCCTGGCCAACAGTAAGCAGTTGTGGCCACAACACTAAAACTGTTATCTTCAGTTCATTTGAAGTCTCATCCTAAAGACTGACAACTGATGGTATAAAAGTCATTCTTTCAATTTAAACGATTGCCCACTAGGAAGCTGAAATATGTGAATGTGAGTAAAAGACATGTTTTTTGCTTTCTCTCAGTGTCTTGTGGGTAAATAGGTGTACATTTCCCAATGTAATAACTATAACAGTGCTTTTTGGAAAAGGTATGAGCTCAAATCAAAAGCGAATGATTTCCTTCACTCTAGCTACTCTTGAACTGGATTTTAAAAAATTCAGATATTTATTGTTTGTCATAAATATAATAATTTCCTAATTCAACGGCAATTAGCAATATGTTTAAAGTCTCTGTTGCTTATAGCTGTCAGTGGTTTAGTGATATTTACTCATCTGTTTATGATATTTTCCTAGAGAAAAAACACTTAGGCAACAGCTTGAATGCTTTGTAGAATAGGGCCTATCCACCACAACCAAGTAAAAGTAATGCACTGTTTCTCTTAAGGAAAGCTTTGCTAAACACTGCAATGCAGTTTTAGTCAGAGTTCAAAAATATTCACCCTTTTAATGTCGATATGTAAAATACTTTCTCAATGACCTGCCAATTAGTGATGAAAGTTAATTTTGAATTGTTTATGAGTCAGTGAGAAGGAAAAAAGAAATGATGGCAAATTTGCTCTGATATTTTAAACCTTAAAAGTAGTACTGATTGTTAAAGCTAATTCTCTGATAATTTTCATCTACATTTTCATTAAAATCCCTTGACATTCTGCAATTTTGACCTGTGTTTCTGAGGGATATTAGTGATTCATCCGAACAAACAAGTGGGATGAATACTGATAGGTAATCTCATAAACAGAATTTTAAAAATACCATGTTTTTTCTAATTCTTATGAAACAGAAATAAAGATAGGTATGGTGTACAATGAAAAGAACAAAACTGTGTATCTTTGGGAAGGTTTCTCTCTGATTAGCTGGAAAGAAGTCATACTGTGGTTTTTTTGTTTTTTTGAGGAAGCCAGACCTAAATAAGAGATTATTCTATTGGTTAGGATTTGTGTGTGTGTGTGTGTGTGTACAAAGCTTGTAGGCTTTTTTTAAAAAATTTTTATTTCAGCTGTGTATGAAGCTACAAAAGGTACCAAAAAGTATCTTTGCTATCTTTACAGTTAAGGAAATAAATGTTGTGGAGGAGTTGTAATGCTTCCTCCTTCCATCAGAGGGTACTATAAACATGCTTAAAACGTACTTTTTTCGCTTCACCTGCAAAGAAATGGATGTTTCTTTCAGCTTGGAATTTCCTGATCATTTTCAGTGTTTATAAATTCTGTGTACCATCAGATATATTTGCCTTGCTGGAAACATGAGTGGTTTATGTAGCCTCATTAAAAACATTTGAAAACAAGTTTAGCAAATGTTCTGTTTTCCTTGTAAATATTCACTGGATATTCCCTTTTAAAAAGGAATCTTGTTCTAAAACGTCTGTGTGTAAAATGTCAACGTGGATGGAGGTAAAAAATGGTCCTTACGTACCAAACTTCTTACACACCTTGGCAGTCAAAATATACTTTCTTTCCCTGTAGATACAGAAAGCGATTGTGTGAGCAGAGACAGAGCTTGAGAACCTGAGGTGATATACTCAATATACCTTGTACAAATATGTTTTATGGAAAAGCCTGTGACTGGCTGCCCTTGGGACAGATGCTCTTTGGTACGTGAGCCGCTGGCCTGTGGGTGCTGCTCCTGCGCCGGCACCGCACTCCCCTGGGGAGCGGCTGCTCTGGTACGCTTTGAAGAGTTGTTCGGGTTCAGCCACCTGGGTTGCTCTTCTTTGTACTTATTTTCACCTTATTTTCCCAATGGCTTTTTATTCACGTGACGACTTGAGGTCAGGTGATTCTCCCTGTGCACAGTGGCCGTTTGTACACCAAAGGCATTGTTCATGTGCAAAAAGGACACACTTAATATTTGTTTTCTCTCTTGTTTTTCACAACAAACTTTGTTCTGTTTACAGTTTGCCATCCAGGCACAGAGGAGCAATGATGTCATGCACCTTTGATGACCACAAATAAGAAGTAACAAGAAGTGGGCAGTTCATGAGCAATGCATGGGGAGAAATGTGTTCACAGGGCCTGGCAGGCAGGGCCTGTCCCAGCCCCAGCCAGGAGCAGGGCAGCCGGTGGGCAGCGGGGGCAGCCCCAGCCCCGGGCATCGGGCATGTCCTCTGGGACAGGGCCGGGCCAGCCCAGGCTGGGACGTTGGCCCACAGGCCTACTCAGCTCGGCAGGCCCCATGGAAGGTCAAACCTTCAGACTGTAACATAGATATAACATTGTGCTCTGCTAATAATCCATTGTAGTGGGGCCATCTATAGGGTAAGGTGTTATTTGGCTTATGGATATTGGAATCGGCTCACAGAAATCAAACTATATTTGCATGGTTCATGAAAAATGCAAAACTTCCTGGATAGGTTATGGAAAACAAATTCAATCAGACAAGAAATCTGTCAGCAGGAAGTAGTGATTCAGTCTGATTTTGTTCACATTTTAAAATCATATGTTCAGTTCTTATTTGCATTAGTTTCATATACACTACATGTGGTTTATGCAAAACCACTCCAACAACCTTCTAATGTCTCCTTTAGGCAAAGCGAAAGCTTATACACCTCTGCAGGTGATATAAGGGGAAGTTTATTTTAGAACCCATTTTTCTGCATATACAGCCACCATGAATTTGGGAGAGGGCCTCTGAAGTAAGCTTAGCCTTATGTCCCCTGGATACTTCCCACTTCCTGTATACCTGATTGCTGAAATAGAGGAGAGCCTGCTTCCACAAACCAATTTTGCACCTCTTTCTCAACAAAGCATCCCCTCCCCATTTTCTGAAACTCTATACACATATTTCTTGTAAGCCCACCACTTGTCTTCCTGCGTAAAACTCGCATCCTCAGAAACCTGTGTAATTTGACTACTAATTTCACAAGGGGGTGGGTTATGTGTTATGGACTGTATGCATGAAAATGTAATATAGTGTTGGTTGTTAATATCATCCTGATGTTGAGATGATGAAATAAAATCATTCCAATCATCTTCCTACTTCCAACCCCACAAACATGTCCTGTACACATTAATACACTAGTAATAGCAACAATATAGAATATACAGACAACGGAGACCCAAATTTTGTGTTTGTGACCCATTTTTATTTGTTTTTGCCTGGGTTTCTTTTTTGGGGGGGGTGTTGTCTTGGCTATTCAAAATTTTGTTTTGCCTAAATTTTTAGAAGCTGTGGTTTGGTTCACTTCTTGTTGACTGTGGAGTTTCTTTTTGATTTGTAGCTAAAACCCACTGAAAATGGCTGGAGCTCATTTGATTTCATGTCGGATTTTAGGATTAGTAGGAGAAATAGGCACCTCTGGAGTGCATCTTTATTCACCTAACCAGTCTTTGGTATCGTCTTTGGATATAATGAATTGCCTGTTTCTCTCCAGAAGTGAACCTTGGTGACTAGCTTTGACTTTGATATCTTGACACTCAAGTGATAATAGATGTATCCCATCCAAAAAACAGCAAAGGTGTTTGTTTTCATTCAATACTATGAATCACACCAGAGTGATTTTGAAACAACATCACAACATCACAGAATGACTGAGGTTGGCAGGGACCTCAGGAGGTTGTCTAGTCCAATGCCCCAGCTCCAGGCAAGGTCAGATAAAATGTGTTGCTCAGGACCTTGTCCAGATGGGTTTTGAGTATCTCCAAGGTTGGAGACTCCAGAACCTATCTCAGCATCCAGCTGCAGAACTCAATTACTCTTACAGTAAAAAAGTTTTTTCTGGTGTTTAAATGTAATTTCCTGTATTTCAGAAGTTAGAAATCTTAAGGAGTAGCTAAACAAAACTAGACTGGTGTACTAACTGGAAAACTAACACTGCCCCTTTCTATTTGAGACAGCCAGCATGACTTCACCAAGGGCCAGTCCTGCCTGACCAACCTAGTGGCTTTCTATGATGGAGTGACTGCATCTGTGGACAAGGGAAAAGCAATGAATATAATCTATCTGGAGTTCTGTAAAGCCTTTGACATGGTCCCCCACAACATCCTTCTCTCTCAGTTGAAGAGATAAGGATTTGATGGGTGGACTGTTCAGTGGATAAGGAATTGGTTGGACGGTCACATCCAGAGGATAGTGGTCAACAGCTCAATGTCCAAATGGAGACCGGTGACAAGTGGTGTCCTTCAGGGGTCTGTACTGGGACCAGTGCTGTTTAATATTTTCATCGATGACATAGACAGCAAGATCATGTGCACCCTCAGCAAGTTTGCAGATGACACCAAGCTGAGAGGTGCAGTTGACATGCCAGAAGGATGGGATGATGTCATCCAAAGAGACCTGGACAAGCTGGAGAGGTGGGCCTGTGTGAACCTCATGAGGTTCAGCAAGGCCAAGTGCAAGGTCCTGCATGTGGGTCGGGACAACCCCTGATACCAATGCAGGCTGGGGGACGAAGGGATTGAGAGCAGCCCTGCTGAGAAGGACTTGTGGGTACTGACGGATGAAAGGCTGGACATGAGCCAACAATGTGCGCTTGCAGCCCAGAAGGCCAACCGTATCCTGGGCAGCATCAAAAGAAGCATGACCAGCAGGTCGAGGGAGGTGATTCTGCTGCTCTACTCTGCTCTGGTGAGACCTCACCTGGCGTACTGCGTCCAGCTCCGGAGCCCTCAACACAAGAAGGACATGGACCTGTTGGAGCGAGTCCAGAGGAGGACCACAAAAATGATCAGAGGGATGGAACACTTCTCCTGGGAGGACAGTCTGAGAGAGTTGGGGTTGTTCAGCCTGGAGAAGAGAAGGCTGCGGGGAGACCTTATTGCAGCCTTTCAGTACTTAAAGGGGGCCTATAGGGAAGATGGGGAGAATCTTTTTAGCAAGGCCTGTTGTGACAGGAGAAGGGGTAATGGTTTTAAACTAAAGGAGGGTAGATTAAACTGGATATAAGGAAGAAATTTTTTACAATGAGGGTGGTTAAGTGCTGGAACGGGTTGCCCAGAGAGGTAGTGGAGGCCCCATCCCTAGAAACATTCAAGGTCAGGTTGGATGGGGCTCTGAGCAACCTGATCTAGTTAAAGGTGTCCCTGCTCACTGCAGGGGGGTTGGACTAGATGACCTCTAAAGGTCCCTTCCAACCCAAAGCATCCTATGATTCTGTGATTCTATTGCCATATTATTCATATACATTTCTATCATAATTTTGTGAAGAAACATTAAAACCAGTGTGTGTTTTGCAGTATCAAATTGCTTTAAAACAAAAAAATGAGTCATACAGTGGTAATTGAAAGTTGATAGAACGCTTATAAAGAAGAATTTTAAATTATCTATTGTTTAGTAACATTTTATTTGTTGATTTCTTAGGCTGAATTTTTAAGACAACACATAGACAGTACTGAAAAGTGCTTTGAGTTCAAGTTATCCTGTGTTGTGCTTTAGCCCTTTCCAGTATGCTTTCCATCCCTGGTTTTGACCAAAATCAATGTGGAAAAGGAATTGCTGCTGACTCATTGACTGCTTACATATTTTATGAATTACTAAATTGTTAAAATATTTATTTAGATCTGAAAACTAACATCTTTCTATAGCTAGAACATGTTGGTTTCTAAAATACTGCCTGTGACTGTATCACAGGTTAAAAAACATAAAAGGCAGGCAACGTGTATAAAACAACTTCACTTTCCATATATAGTTTATGTATATGTATATAATTATATGTAGAAAAATAAAGGTATATTTGTGTATATATATGCACATATATATGTTAGGCAATTTTTTATAAATGTAGATAAAACTATTTACTTTAGTGAAGTCATGCTTGGGAATGACTTACTAAATGTAAGCAAAATTAGAATCTGGTTCATTTGAAAAAAACCCAAGGCCTGACTATTTTCACTTAGTTTAGAATTTTAAACTGTAGAGATAAAGGAAAAAGTGGTATAAGAACCTACCAAATCTCTGTATATGAGCATGAGAGGCATTGGCACTGAGTGTCTTTTGAACTTTCATATCTGAGTGTACTGAACTTAGTATAATATAGAATTCTCTGTGCTATATTCTGATTCCACCGACATAAATAACAAAACTCCCATTGTACTCAGTGGTACAGGATTAGTCCCTCTATTTTTTACTGGGGCAGAGGCTTTTTCCTTACTATTATTGTATCTTTATATAAATATAGCAGCGTTACTGAAAGCCTGAACCTTCATGCCATTGCTTTGCTCATCTTCTTAAATTCAGTACCACATGGCAGATTTCTGTGGAGCCTTATCTCTCAAGCCAAAAAGAAAAACAGGATCACAATAGTCAGCTTGGCTTTTCTTCTCATCTCTATATGCACTTCAGTGCTGGAGAAGTTCAGACACCACAGAGCTTCAAATGGTTTCTTTCAAAGGCATTAAGAAAAGAAAGGGAAACAAATATTGTGCTATTACAAAGAAGTTTTCAACCAGTGCATGTTTATTAAGCTTACTTTATTCTATCCAGCATATTCAAAGACATCTGATTAGACTGTCCCAAGTAAAAAGGACAAAGATTTCTTCAATCTGTGCAGTACAGATAAATAATTTTGTGGGAGATTTTTATCATCTCTCAGGCTCTGTACTGGAGACTTGTTGAGACATTTCAAACAGGCTATGTGCATTGCCAAATGCAGTCCTGTTCAGAACATGCTAAAATATTGTATCTGGCTAATTGGAGATAGAAAAGATTGTTTCTAATTGCTACATGACATACTTTGCAATTCTTATAGATACCAAATCTTATTGCTTGCTTCACATGTATTTTCAGTGAAATTACTGGAGCAAGTCACAAGAATAACCAATGGACCAATATAGCAGCAGAAATTGCTGTATGGCACAGCACACAACCACCTTGTTGGGACCCTTGCTTGAGTATCCTACTTTAATCTTCATATTCTCTAATGTTTCAGCAGTGTGATAACTTTTATTTACAGGTAGCCGATATTGTTGGAAGGGACCATTCAAAGGCAAAAAGAAATATTGAATAACATATTAATCATTAAAATGGAGACAGAACAGGACTTTTTCACCCAGATCCTTAGCTGTAAGTTCTCTTGAAGTCAACATCTAACACTATCTGACGATCTGTTATTTTATCTTCATGATTTATTTCATTTTTTCAATAAATAAATCTCTTCCATACAAGAAAAGTTGATTCTTATTGAGTTAGGGAATTTAACTGCTCCTTTCTTCCACCATGCTTCAATATGAAAATCAATAGGCCCAATCGCTTTTTGTTTCTTCATCTGCTTACGCTTTCTTTTAAACTAGTGATTAGTGAACAGAGTGTGGCATTCAAACTATGTGACTAAACCAAACAGTACTGTTACTTCCAATCTCTACTTCTCCTCTATTCACAAAGTTCATCTTTATCTGAGTTCACCTAATAGATAGGCCAGATAATAATTTAGCTTGTTTTATGCAAATCAGTATTGCCACCATACTTACACATCATGCTCTTCTGCTTGGAGATCAAGACTTAGAGGAAGTTGCAAGAGGAGACTGGAACATTACATCTACAATAATAAAAGAAACCTTACTGTAATGTCCTTTGAAAAATGAAGTTAATGATTCTTTTGATAATACTTTTCTCATTTTGAAATGGATCCTCCGCCACTGAGTTTAGGAAACATCCACGTAGATTAATGAAAGGGGTACTTGGTATGTACGTATATATCAATCAACACCCACATGAACCTCCAACTAAGAGTTTTGACCAGCAAAACCCCCTTACTAATAAGTGTTTAAAAATTGTCAGTTATTTAATTTCTTTCTATGAGTCTTCTTTTCTGTATTTTCCTGTTCTAAACATTGTCCTTTCCTCCTGCTGTTTACACCAGTGATTACCGATAAAAGTAATGAATACTTTCTTGCTTCATCCACTTTAATCACACTGATTGGCCATCTCTCCTTTGAGTGTCTCTGCATGAGTATCAATAGCATCGTGCCTCTTGCAATGAATTTGTGACCAGCACAGCCGGCACAGCCGGCTGTGTGACAGCACAGCCTGTGGAAATTAGCTTTCTCATTTGTGATATTTCCTTTTCATTCTGTTTGTTAATAGACCAAAACAGTTCCCAAAAATGTTACCACCCACTGCTGCCTTCACTGGAGGAAAGACAAAGCAAATCCCACTGAAGGGAATATTATTTTGAAGATGATGTCTTCACTGAAGAATAATTCCTTTAAAATATAGGAAGTGGATCCCAAATCCACAGTCTACTTTTGCTCCTTCCCAGTCAGCACTACCTGTGGCTGTCACTCTTCTCCACTGCCACTAGTTAATATGGCTTGCAGCAATATGAGTGAGCACAACATAGTTTATGGCTGACTCAAGCTCACTGAGGCAGCAGTTATCAGGTTGTGTTGCTCCCTGTGTACACATAAATGCCTCTATAACTGGAGGTGCCCATGTTTTTCTAACCCTTTCGTCCTGTCTCTAGGAGACAGACAATAAAATTAATTAAAGTAGGTTTTATTGCACATTTGGGAAAGTGATGGGCCTTTGTAGCTCTGGATCAGCAGTCTCTGATTTCATATTTGCATGAGGCTAATAAAGAAAACAAGACAATTGATATAATACCCTCTGCAGACAAGATTTCTGTAACTGATGGCATAACCTTCATGACCACAATGCTGAAATACATTAACTTAACACTGGAAGTGATACTTACCTCTTTTGTGACAGTTTTGGGAGACTTAATGTTAAACTGCTTTGTACACATCTGTATAGTAATGGTCAATAAAAAAAGTGATGATTCCACTTGGAATTGTTTTTTAATCAGAATTCCTCTCTGGGTTCTTTTATTTTGTGAAAATGTGTAACAAGCCTCTTCTTTTCTTTTTGTATTCATTAATAATTGATTCCCCCCCCCCAAAAAAAAAAAAAAGTGGAAAACCTGGCAGCTCCAGAGTGCAAACTGTGATTGGAACATTCCCTGTGGTGGAAAGAAGGGAATGTTCCACCGATCTTCCCCTGCAGAAGCAATCTGGCTAATTTTAAGGTCTGTTTCGGAAATGCGCCTTACAGCACCCCAAACATCATTCATTTTAGAAGAGCACTTCTTCACAAATACAGTTATTAATTATCATGCTTCATGCTGTGCTAATGTAACATTTGTACAGCCTTTGGGGATCTTGACAACACTCAGTAAAGCTGTATCATTTACAATAACTATATTGCTTTGCAAAGCGGAAAAGGTATTTGTGGGGAGAAAGGTTCTTTGAGTGAATAGTTAAAACTGCCTGGAAAGGAATTGTGTTATTTCAATTTTCTTAGAGAAATTGCAGTTGTTTCATTAGCAAGAGTGAGAATCTGTGTAACACTACAGTTGTTCTTATTAAATGATGATAATACATGTGGCCTTATGGGAAGCCAGAATACAGTGACTTTGTCACAGCACTCTAGGTGTGAAATTCAAAGATGCTGAGTGCCATAAATAATTGAAATATTTTGTAAAAATGATCTGCTCATATGGGAAATTTTTTTTGACATTGTTGCTTATTTTCCTGCAAAAATTTTAGCTTTCCATTACAAGAAGTCCAAAATTAAACTGATTTTCTTCTCCCTTTTAGCCGACTGGCAATTGAAGAGGTTGCTATTGTTTTCTGTCTGTTGAGTTTCTTTACATTGCAGCTCTATTGCAGCAGGCCTGTACAGCCATAGCGGGGCTCCTGAGAATGATGGTGCCTTCCCTCTGACTCCATCCCCCTCACTCATTTCTCTTCCCGCAGATTCCTTACGTTGAAGGTGCCAGGCTTGCAGATGGGGGGACAAAGAGTCCAGCTCTAAGCACTCCTATCCACTTGCTTGACTCCCTGGCTTTCTACCTTCAGTAGCACTCACGTTCATACAGATATAAATGGATCCATGCAAGAAGGGAACTGCTTCTATCTTTCAGCGGGCCTATTTCCTGGTGGAATAAGTGGATTCCCAGGCAAGCTATATAAATGTGAGAAATGTAACTTGCACCCTCCTTAAATGTCATCCTTTCACCTTACTATTCCTGTAGATACGTAGTCACTTTATAAGTCAAAATATAGATTGTATCATGAATAGCTTATAATTCTCCTCTGCCAAATAAAGCTCCAGTTTGTACAATACAATTTGTAATTTGGGTTGTAAAAACTGCTGAATTCTTTTCCCTCAATGTTTGAGCAGCAGATCGTGACAAGCTTTTACATGAGTGCCCAGATGAGAAATTCAAACCTTGTGTGTGGGATACTCATTTACTCTCACGTTAGACATTGTTGTCTTTCTTGGATCCAAGAGCCTTTTCCTCACTGTGGTCCAAAGCACTTGCAGTGCTGCAGACAGAGAAACTGGGTGTCGACTTCCTCCTGGATGTGTTGGCCAGCAAGAATGGGCCAGCTGAACAGGAGACAAGCAGACCGTCAGAGTGCATGGTCGTCCCAGTGCTGAGCTTGTACAAAGATGGATTATACTGCATACTGCAAAATCCCCTTATTAAAGCAGTAGCCAAATCAGTTTGGCATTTGGGGTTCTTTCTTGCTCCCAGCAAAGTCAATTGGAGCTCTGCAGCAGACTTCAATGAGAAAAGGATAAGGCATTAAACAACGTGCTGCACAGCTTTTGTGTTACTTGAAAGGAATCCAGGCAGACCTTTGCCAGAGTGATTGTGAATGTGGTACTTTTCCAGAAGAGTTTGGAGGGCCTCAGGCTTGGCCAAAGGAGTACAAATCAGTTCAAACCTAAAATTGTGCTGTTTTCCAAAACGTAAATGACAGACAACAAAAAAGCATGAGAAACATGGAAGCTATAATTCAAGTTAAGATCTGAGCAGAGCACAAAAGAGAGATGCAGCTGGTTAAATGAATTTTTTTTCTAAAGAAACTTCAGTCGTAATTTTTTTCATATTGAATTTTAAAAATAGTCTCCACTTTACCCCTTAAGTGAACTGGAAAAGAACAAATGACAATAGCATAGTAATTTTGGGGCCAATTTTCCTTAAATACATGTTCTATTCGATATTGAACCCTTTTGATATTTGGAAGCTTCAGGATTCAGTTCTCTGAAAGAAGCTGAATAAATTGAGGAATTCTGACAATACTGTTTGGCCTAATAGCTACTTGATCATGATTCCCCGGTGGATCCCACTGTTCTGGCTGATTGGAAGGCTCTCAGTTGCATACAGTAATGCTGAAATGCCAGTCAAACTGCCATGGGTAGGGTTATGCATGCATTGTCGTTATTAAGCCCTATTGTCAGGGTTTTTGTAATCTGGCTGTAAAATCATTCTGAGCTAAGGATACGTATACAAGCCTGGAAGCACATCCACTTGACTACTTTTGCATATTTTTCAAATCACTTATTCTCTTTGCCACCTTTTCTTTTTTTTTTTTTTTAGTCTTTTTTTCTTTTAACAAGAAGAAGAATGAAAATCTTTCTCCCCAAAATCTAATATTCAAAGTTGGGATGAGGTGGGTTTTTTTCGGGGAAGTTCATTTTTCTTCTGGTGCTGCTGCTAGACTAACCTGCACCAAAGGGTTCTTTTAGTCTTTCCTCCTAAAGAAATGTCTTGAGAACACTTAGGGGCTTCTGTCATGTTTGAGGCCACACTCTGCCAGTCCTTTCAGAATAAGTTTGCAGTTGATATGCCTGTGGCATTTCCCTGATGTTGGTTGCAAACTAGTTAGGACCCGCTTCTGCACTGACTGCACTCGGCTAGTGCCATATTGCAATAGTTATTCCATTGAAATCATTTGGCATTGTTGGTATAGTAATATATGAGAAAGGAGACTGTAACAGATTCTTCTAGAAATAACTGAAATTCAGCAAAGACACATTTGAAGTTGTGCTGTAGCTGTTCTTCCATATTTAAAGCTTTTTCTTTTCTTTTGTAAGAACTGAGGATTTTATATACTGCTTGTCTGTCACATTATCTAATTGCATTTAATATTCGGCCTTTTCTCTGCAGAGGGGAAGGAGAATAGGGTTTCTTATAAAGTGTGTGCCATATATGAGCAAAGACGGGCAGATCTCAAACAAACCCTCAAAAAAAGTTCACCACTCCTTTTCATTTCTCCCTGTATAGGTTTCCTGTTACTTTTGCTCTCTCCCTTTCTTTATCTACCTGATCTGTCTTGGTACTTCTACTGTGCTCCACTAGCTGATTTGAGAATATTATTAAAACTCAGTATTTCAGAACAATTTCTATCCCTTCACATTGATCTTGTGATTGTATTATATATTAAGGTTCCATTTAAAAATGATTTAAAGATGTTTTTATTAAAAGATCAATGGAAACCAAAAATTTAGCAGTTTGATTAAAGCAATATTTACACCGATTCTAAAAATAGCTTTGTGATTCTTGATTACGTGTCATATAAAGATGAATCAGTTATTAACCCATTACCTTACAATGTATTGATCAAGTATTTTTTTTAACTGTGGCAAAATTATGTTGAAAAAATAATAAATAAAACTTGTTTTGTTTGCAAATTACAACATTCATCATTTCTCTCAACACTGCCAACAACAGAGTTACACAGACACAGGGTCAGAAAGCCCTCACCCATTGTATTCAAAGTCTGTTTGTCTTGACAACTCCAGGGGAGGTCCTTGTCTCAAGAGACCGAGATACACCTCTGTTGTGGGTCAGGCGCATGGAAGGACTTAAATGTCAGGTAGGTTTCGATGCCAGGACCCGCGACCCAGAGTAGGTGCCGAGTATGCGGGCTGCTGCTCCTCGACAAAACCTTTTCTTCTAGGAAGGTGGAGTGCCTTGTCTCTGTTACAGTGTGCATGCAATGGTGTAGGAAAAGCAAATGTAGTACTCTTGAGTGTCAGCTTGCAGTCACTTCACTTTCACTCTCATTTCTTACCCACCAATCAGATTTTCCTCCCCTCCTCTTAGTGCAGTTCTACAGAGTAGCAGAAAACTGCTTCTGACTACCCATGTTCTCAGTCTGCCTTTATAATCACCCCGGGTCCATGCTGTTTCTGTAAGTCATGTGAACGTGTCTTGCAGTCAGCCTGAGGATGTCTGTGTGCCCATGATACAGCACGATTAGCAGCCTCCAGAGATCACCACCTGAAAACCAGGCATGTTACAAATAGGAGACCTTCCTGGGAGAAGTCAGAGAAATTTATGCAGTACCTGCTGGCAATTTGCCTGGCTTCAGTCAAAGGTATTGATTGTTAGATGCATTAATTTTAGGAAGCAGACTTTCTCTGTTTTTATCCAAATATATCCAATATACAGCTGTGAAATCATTTAGCTGACTTACCTAAGATTATTTAACAAGGAGAAGAGTTGTATTAATATAAACAAGCATGTCTTTGTTTAATTGCCTTCTTTCAAACAACACTGTTATGATCAAATGGAATGATCCTAAAACATTGTTATTGCTACCTTAGCACTCCCACAGAGGAAAGGTGTGAGGTAAAGTAGCAAAAATATCTTAAATTGGCTCAATATTAGCAAGAAAACCTCTTCTTCTCAGGGTTTCTCTACTTCTTAGTGGGTTTTTTCCTTCCAAGTCCTTTCTACAGGCTTTGTTGCTCTTTTTTGTTTCTTAAAGTTGTCTGGCTCTCCTCCTTCACACTTTCCTCAGTTAGACATTTGTCTTCTCAAACTAGCACCTCCTTTCAATATTGACTTTGCAAGAAATTTGTATCTTCCAAGAGAAAGGGCTGTCTTCTTGGTGATCTCTGCAGGCCTCCGAACAGTTCTGAGTGGTACAGCTTAAATGGTACCTCAAAATGACAATGAAAATAAAAAATAAATATACTGTTAGAACAAAGCAGATAGCAAAACAGAAGCTTGAGTTCAAATCCCCTTGAAGGCAGATTGAATTTAGATGGGTGCATATATATTGGCATGCTAAGGTAGCAGTAGTGCCTCTTATAGCACTGTTCAGCACAACCGATGCTCTCCAGGACAAACAACAACCAAGAAACTTCAGAGTGGCACAACACTACTTTTTCCACCCAACATTGTGGCTGCATCCAGCTTTTAATCCACGTGTCCAAAGCCACCTCTCATTCAGTATTTTGATTTAACATTTGGATGAAAATCTAGAAATGGTTACAGTTCTACTCTGACTGCTGTAGAAATCCCTGCATATTTGCACAATGTCAGCTGTATCAAACCTTTAACCTTTAACTTCACTGTTGTACAACACTCCTGAATCTGAATATCTGCTTCTTCAACCTAGTTTTGAGTGTCATACAATGAGCAGGATGATTTTCCGAAGGATTTCTTTTATGAATTCATCTATAACTCATAGTATCTGGGTGCAAAGAATATACTTTGAATGCACAAGAAATATACTTCAGTGTGTTGTTCATGCCCTTGGGGTTTCCCCTATTGAAATTTGTCTCTTTCTTATCCTTCCCCTTCCCCTTTTCCAATTGTTTTCCAACCTGTTTAGCTTATTTTTTTAAAATAAATAAATAAACAAAATAATCTACTGTCATGGAATTACCTAATAGAATGGAGTCAAAGATACGGGTTATATTATCAGACTCATAAAATGAGGCACTTGATAAAGTGTCACATAAAAGACTTACCGGAAAGTAAGGATTTATGAATTACATGGAAAAAGAAGTGATATAAAAATGCAGTAGAGAAGAGAGACTGGGGAGATATGATTTGTCATTGTGACTGACAGTCAAAAAATAATATTCCTGATTCTTGTAGTGAGTAGTGATATCCCCTGAGACTCACTTTAAGACTAGTTGTCCCCTATATTCAGCACAGCTTATTGACGGAAACGTGGGGAGAAGCAGCTTTACAATAGACCTTTGGAATATTCCAAAGAAAGAGAGGAGCCTACTGAATGATAAAATCTTGTTCCATGTGACATTGTTGAAACAGCCAAGCCACCAGGTTGTTGACTTCAAGTTCATCTTCTTTGATAGCTCATTCATGGATTCTTATATAGCTACCTTGTGACAACAATATGTAGAGTTCAAGGAGTTCAAGGTAGTTAATGACTATAGTGTAGCTAATGAAGCATAGCGAAAAAATGCCAAAGGGCCAGTTGCAAACCTAGGTAAGAGCAATGACCAAGGATGAGAGCCAAAAAACCTCACAGATTAAAGAGAACTGAAGACAGCCATAAAACATCTTGTGTTTGGAAAAAAATCAACAGATTTGAATTTTTTCTAAAATATTTCTCACTTACATTCTTATAGTTTTATTTCTGCAAAATTAATTTATTTCATCGTCGTCTTCTTGGGAATAAAATAGAGAATTTCTGCCTTTTGCTCTTCCTCAGGCTTTTATGGATTTAGTATTGCAAGATGTCCATGCTATATACTAATTAATTAATTAGATTTGAACTGGAGCCTTGTTTTCAATATTGCCACACATTATGTTATTAAAATGTCCTAAATTGTGAACACAAACTTTTGAAGAAGTAATGGCATTAAATTAGGAAAGGAAAGGTTGCTTTAGCTAGGATCAAGGAAGGTCTTCAGTCTATTCCAGACTAAAGTTCTAAAAACTTGTGATCAAGCAAGAGTAGAAATTGTGTTTTGCAGTGTGAAAGGAAGTGGCCTTGGATCCATAGGTAACACCACCTCAACAGAGAATATACAAAAATTATGTTTTCATTTAAAAATCTTTGTGCTTTCTTGTAAAATTGCTGTAAGATTTCATATAAAAACCCCAAGGGAATAAAAAAATGCATTTTGCAAACATGGACTGTACATGTGTTAAGGTCAATATCAATCTGATGTCCATGGCTTTGGATATTAATATGGTTGGCAGACAAACTCTGCAGTTTAGCTAGAACCTCTCAAGAAATGACTAGGTAGCTCAAGTTCCAGTCCACAACCGCTGGAGAATTGAACACCCATTCTTCTGCAGAAATCTCCAAACTCTCAAGTAGTCAATAATTATTTACAAATCCTTCTTAATGAAAAAGAATTAATAATCTTGAAAAATCAAAAAGGATATGTAGAAAATAATAACACAGTCCTTGTCTAGATAGTTTCATAATTTTCCATTTGATTCCCTTCCCATTTTCTGAGAAAGAATGTCCCGTAATGTGTCCTTTCTACTCTTTGAGGTAAAAGTAGCAACAGTTTCACATGAATAGTGAGATGGTACAATTTGGGTATCTGTCCTTGAAATATCTGTCAAATTTTTCCAGGAGGACCAATGGCTTACTAAACTTTGGAGTTAAGGGGTTGATAGAAAGGTCCACAAGTTTCCACTCAGCTCTATTCTTGTCCTTTACATCTGTTTTCAGGAGAGTCCCTTACACCAATAGAAGGGATTGTTGAATAACGTACATCTCTTGGAAAGTTTCCTTTTTTGCACATTATTATTTCTTCTCCCCCTCAAGTTTCCCTGAGAAAATCTCTCCCATCCAAAAGTCCAACTTTATGTAAGCTCATAAGGATCTCTTAAGAGTCACTAGATACAATGCAGATAGGCTACAGTTGAATGAAAGGCTAGAGTACCCACTTTTTGCTTCTCATTTATAAAAGAAGGAGATGATTTTTGTTTGTTAGTTTCTTTGCTTATTTTTCCAAGTGTAAATTTTCTATGGATGTTAATAGCAGCCCAAGGTTAACCCTGATGAAATTTTGCTGTTGGTTTTTCAAGGGCCTATAATTCTACTAGAAGGAGAGAGATTAAAAAAAAAAGATAGCTTTTTGGTTTTTGCCCCTGCATACTATATGCACACGAATTTGGTGACTGTTGCTTTTGTAGCAATACAAAAAAATGCGAACAAACAAAAAAATTCAACCCTCCAGAAAACTCCGTGTACTACAGAATATTTATGGTCAGAAAATCCAGGCTGGCCATTTTAAATATATGAGAAAATCTGGAAGTTCCCTAGTTCAGTAAGATCATCAGCCAGAAAAAAAGTCACAAGCAGAAAAGAGCAGTGATGTTGACAAAGAAATATTGTGAACATTTAATGGCAGTTCCAGTAGCTGCACAGTGTATTGTAGTTAAATAGTTTTGTCAGCTGCTTTTCTTGTAACCATTGGCCATGACATAGTTCTGTATAAACCTTTGTAGGAGATAGAATCAGCTTTAATGAAATTTGAGTAGCTGACATATTAGGCAATGTATTATACTGGAAGAAATGCTCCTTGATATTTTTCCAAAGGACTGTCTCTCAACTGTAATCACTTTTTCCTTACGTGCATCATGTCAGCAAAGACTTTAAAGAAACTAATTATTTTGACATCGACTGTAAAATAAACAGTTTAAGAGCATCTCAGGCTCTTTAGAAATTATTTCCTTTATCCTATATTGATAAACACTCTAAGCAACAGCATGTAGCAGAAGTTGATTTCATCTGGCCTGCTAGCTGCTGGGCCAGTGAACCGGATCCCATGCAATAGGAAAATCTTGCTCATTTTGCTGCTCTAACAACTTTGAACTCCATCATGGAAAAAGTATTTTAGAAGACAAGTTACAAAGAAAATTTATTCATAGATTTTTTTAAAGATTCTATTTAAAAACAGTGATTTTAGTTAATGAATATCAGTTCAAATGGTTTAAATACCTAAATGCCAGATGCAGAAGTTATTTCAGCCCAAAGGAAAATAATCATAATCTGTGCTTTAGTACCCTGAATTTAGAAATCTCAACACTCAAAAATTCAGCCCCAGCAAGTTGACTCAGAACATCTGAAATACTTACCCATCCCTTCAGAGTCAGTGGAACCAAAACCAAGCTGGAAAGCGTAGATGGTGAGCAGAGGTTTCTTAAAGCTCTCAATGGGAAATGCGTGGCATGCCAAGCTTCAGCCTGTCTTTAAAGCAGAGATATTTGATTCAAGACTGCATATTTGGTGCTTCTTCCCATTCCTAGTCCAAGTTAGGCAGCTTGCCAAGTGTGGACTCATCCTGTTTTTAAAAAAACCCATTTGCTGGAGAAGTTTTTGCTGCCTATTTTTGGCTTAATAAATTTTGTACTTGCCCAGGCTATTTTAGACCTCAGCTCAATTTCCTCTTCAGTCTGAGATGGATCAGACTTCTGTTTAGCACTTTATAAAAGAATACCCTCACTACCAGGTTATAAAGTAGGTGCGGAGAAAGAAGGAAAAGGAGCAAAGGGAGCAATACACTCAAACTCTTTTATTAAGATTGATCACCAAGGGCCAAAGGCAAACAAAAAAGAAGGACATGTATCTGCAGTTCAGCAGTTACAGCACCCTGCTCATGCCAAGGAGCAGGAGCTCTCATTGAACCAAGAGAAAGGAGACCACAGCTTTAATTATTTGCAGAACTTGTTCCTCTACTTGTAATTTATTGTTACTCTCCTTTAATACAAATAAAAATTTTGGCTGGATGGCTATCTACATCAAACTTATTTAATTTTTTATCCTATTTTCCTTCCAAACTATTTAATAACTCTTCTACTTCATCTGAAACAAGAATTGCTCTTAATTCTTCTGCATCCTTGAAAAGAGAACATGAAGACAATATTTTCTGTTCTGTGTGAGGAAGGTTTCTGTTTTCTCCCAACTTCATATTCTCAGATCTGATTATGATCATCGTAAAGTCTGCATTACAACTGGAAGAAGTTCTGTATTGTCTTTAAGTTAACACTTCTGTCCTAAATTGGATGGCTTCAGTGGAGGTGCACCAAATTTCAGCATGTGAAAATCTGGTTCAGAGTTTCAGTTTGCAATTGGGAATGTGAAGTGACAGCAGTTTTACAGAGAGCTTGTCTAGCCTTGTCAGGCCTTGCATCTTGTTTCAGATGATTTGCTTACACTAAAATGACTTTATTTTGGCTGTGTTTATATCTTATTCATTGTCACTTTTCAGTTTTACAACATATCTGTGCTGTTATGAATAAAGTGAATTTCACAGCTTCATGTAGGATCATCAATAGAAACCACATTTACATTTGCAAATATAGATATTGATAGTGCTTCTGTATGTCAATAGGGGAATACCAACACCACCAGGTGATGTGATCTCTCATCATCAACCAGCAGCCTTGAATAGAGAATTTTCTAATAGCCCTTTGCAGTCATCTTTGCAGTACTTCAGTGCAATCAGTGCCAATCAACATGTATCTATGGAAAGCAGATCTCACCAAATGGACTTCAGATAAGATACTGGAAAGATTCAACTTTGGTTGATAGAATACTGTCAGGCTTCTGCAAGGCTTTGGATATTGTGCTGCACAAAGAAACCAGAACAATACTAAATCAACATAAGCTATTTGTAAACCATATGGATTAATTGCTAACCAGCCACACAATAGGGAGTTATCATACTGGTGTGTTTTTGCAATTTGCAGACTAATTGGGTTTTGACCCTACTCCTTTTTGTTATTAAGCATATATTTTTAACCTGTGACATGTAAAAATCCATAAAATCCTCATCAACAGTGACTGTAGCTGACACAAAAATTGGTTAAGTGACAAATAACAGAGAAGAACTCATTGATACTTGCTTGTTAGACAGCATAAACAAATTTTATGCATTTCAGTATATGCAAAGATAATGTTGTATTAAAATAGTAAATGGAGTTCATGTCCCCTGAATGTAGGATTCCTTCCTGGAAAGCTGTCAGTCTAAAAAAGGACTTGGGGGCCGTGGGAGCTAGCCAGTTTAACATAAATTCCTAGTTTGAAACAGTGGTAGAGAAATGTATGTGGTCTTTAGAAGAGGAAACCAGAGAAGGAGTAGGGAACTGTCTTTGTTTTCTTCTGATGTGAATGCTGCTGCGCAGGAAAGCCTTGAGAATGGTCAGAGGAACAGAAAACATGCCTTATAGTAAGGTCCTGAAGCAGTTCACTTTGTTCAGTAGATGATAGAGAATTTCAAGGATAACAAAAGCACAGTTTGTAAGTACTTTGAACTAGAGCAAGAAATAAACTGCAAACTTCTGCCAAAAGGTTAATTAGTTATTGGTGGTAGCGACTCATTGTGGATGATGGAAGAGCCTCACTGATAACTGTAAAATCAAATGTGAACATTTTTCTAAAGTGTTTACTCTGATTCAAACAGAATTACTGAGCTGAAAGGAGAAATTAAATCATAAAAGTCCAATGGCCTGTGTCATGCAGAAGTTCAGGCTACTATCACAGTAGTCCGTTTTGGCTTTAATATTTCTGTGATGCCAGCTTGCATATTAATATCACAATCAATATTCATTTATCCACATAATATACTTGCTAAACATATCTTTTGTTTTATCTCTCTTTTATAGATGATGAGCTGAGACAAATATATTTGTCAGGGACATACAATCCAGCTCAGGGCTGCCTAATGCCGTAGGTATTCCAGTGTCTTCAGCACCATAAGTTTTTGCCTAAAGGAGTGATTCCAGTAAAAGTGTGTCCCCTCCCACCCCCAATACAAAACAGAACAGCTACCTGTAGCTGTAAGAGTCTTACTATGTCACATGGCTACCTATTTCCTACATGGACACCAAGATTTCTAAATAATTTTCAGCTAAATGGTTGACCAAGAATAAAAGGGTTCAGAATTAGCAGCAAATGTCTAGATCCTCTTCACAAACATGCACGTGGAGATGGGTTTTCACTGTGTGTTTGCCATTGTAAGAGAAAAAAATATGCATGAAAAATCCAAAAGTACATTATTTTCATAGCCAAAAATGCACAATTTTGGCCTAAATAAGCCAATGTAAAAAGTGTAGCCTGAATTTATTCATTTTTTTAGTATATCACTTTACTCCTGTCACTCACTCCCCTCGACTTATCTTGAAGTTTTCCTGATCTTAGAAATCTCCAGTGCTTGTAATTTGCCACAATACTTGCTACAAAAAAAGGCAAGAGGGAAAATTAATGAGTTGCCTTAAGCTGACTTCTTCTAAGTTCAGTTTTTTGCAGTATCCTGTGCCAGTGTGTATGGTGCAAAATGACTCATGTTCCACAAAGATACTACCCTCCTAGTCTGATGCAAACCAAGACAGGGATAGGATACCAGTGTAAAATTTCATGACCACCAACAAGATTGAGTTCTCTAGAGTGCAACGACCCAAATTATGTTTTTGTGATACGGTTTCCTTTTGATTACACAATCATGGTAATTGTCACTGTTAGTGCATCTTTGTTAAAGCTAATTTCAGAGTAAATCACTACATATATATGCATGTATATATGCATATATTTGTGTGTATGTAATATGTGATATATCATATAGTGTGCACCTTCACTTCCCGCATGTCTCTGAATTTTGATGACACATAGGCCAGTTTGCTATAATATAAATTCAAAAAATAGTAATGAAGAGAAATAAAAATAAACAACCTACTTAAAATATTGTCATTGCATTTAAGGCTCCTGGAAATGCATCTGCTTTCAGCAAAGTACCAGCAGGCATCCCTTTTTTAGATCTTCACATAAAGTTTCTTTAGCCTGTGCATTGTCTACAATGCAGTTCATATCCTTTGAATTCTCTCAGTTTGGAATGAAAACTGGCGCACCTTTTCTCCACATCCTGTTTGCCTTGACAATAAGCAGGGAAGTCTGATCTTTGGTTTCCTAGGCTGCTAACGCTTGTTCTCCTTACCTGTTCTGGTCACAGAGAAAAATCTTGTTTATATATATGTGTGTCATCTTGGGGTTTTGGGGGGATTTTTGAGCTTCTGCAGACATTCACTATTTTTTCAGATAAGGCCACTTATAGGAACTGTATCAGTTTACTGATACTCATCTGGATGACCATTTTCTATCTTTGTTTCCTAAACTAAGAAAGAATCATTTAAAGCAGTTTTAGCTCATGGCACTAGGTATTTTTTCATAGGGTTTTCTCTGACTAGGATAGCGTAAGCTTTCCTTCTAGCATTCTCTCTAGGTTCACAAGATACATCAAAAAGGACCATGCATTAGGTTAGACTCTTTCTGTGGTTAAACATTTCTTTCTTCAGGGGATGATTCGAGGAGGGCAAAAGGTGATGATACGACAGCTTTTTATACACACATTGCAGTTTTGGGGAAGCCGGAGGCTGTTTCAGCTCCTTTCACAACTAAGAGCCTTATAGCTGACAAGAGGTCCTTCAGACTGCAGTCAGATGCACTCAGAGACCTTAAAAGGGTTTCACTCACTTGACTAGACTATTTAAATCTAGGACTGGACCAAAGAACATGCAGTTTGCAAAAAGGCAGAAAATTCTGCCCAGGGAACAATGATGTTATGGAACTGAGCTTATGCAAGTACTTTACATCTCTTAACAAAGATACAGCACTTTAAACTGCCGTGGTCAGTAGCCCATTGCTTTAGGTTGCAAGTCATCTGGTCTTATATCAGCATTTTTTTCTCTCTTTGGAGTCCAGTTATTCCACGACTGCTGCATTTGGGTAAACGAACCAAAGGATATTTCCACCATTTTAGTCCCACAACTTTAGTAGCTTGCAGTTGTTATTTCACTGCCTACTGCCTATTTCAGGCCTGTAGCCATTAGAGGGCAGACCATAACGAATTGTTGCTGAATAGTCACGTATTCAGTCTCACCAGTGTTATTTTTGCCAACTAGAAATCTTGAGAGACTTATTTTCAGTTCTACTTTGAAGGGAAAAATTTACAGCAGCAATGCAAAGACTGGCAAGGCAATTTTTTTAGCATTATTTTGCTACTCTCATCTAATTTTGATGTTAGAAATTGCATCCCCAGGATTTGCTTTGCATCTCTTCTGTGAACTCTAGTGGAGCCCTGTTTGTTAAAAAGTATAAAATTTTCACTTTCATTATGCTACTGTCGTAACAACTGAACTCTGTTGCACCAGGGATCTCTTTGGAAGGGTGTACTGATTTTGGCCGGGATGGAGTTAAAATTCTTCATAGTAGCTTGTATGGTGCTATGTTTTGGATTTGTTGATAACACAGGGGTGGTTTAGCTATTGCTGAGCAGTGCTTACACAGAGTCAAGGCCTTTTCTGCTTCTCACACCACCCGATCAGCGAGTAGGCTGGGGGTGCACAAGAAGTGGGGAGGGGACACAGCCGGGACAGCTGACCCCAACTGACCAAAGGGATATCCCACACCATGTGATGTCATGCTCAGCATATAAAGCTGGGGGAAGAAGAAGGAAGGGGGGGAAGTTCGGAGTGATGGCGTTTGTCTTCCCAAGTCACCGTTATGTGTGATGGAGCCCTGCTTTCCTGGAGATGGCTGAACACCTGCCTGCCGGTGGGAAGCAGTAAATGATTTCCTTGGTTTGCTTTGCTTGCGTGTGTGGCTTTTGCTTTACCTATTAAACTGTCTTTTTCTCAACCCACAAGTTTTCTCACTTTTACTCTTCTGATTCTCCCACCAGTCCTGCTGTGGGAGGAATGAGTGAGCAGCTGGGTGGTGCCGGCTGGGGTTAAACCCTGACAAAGGGTTAACATGCATTCAGATCATCTGTCATTTATGTCTCTTTTTGCTTAGGGAAAATGGCTGGGTGAGACACCGAAGGTTTTATGAGCATGATTCATTAGTGAATGTAAGGAGCAGAAATTAAAGAGGCAGGAGAAAGATGGATAATAACGACTTACAAGTGAACAACAGCAAAATTCTGTTACTTGCATGTGTAGATAACACACTATACAGAAGTGCGCACTCACCCCCTTATATACTTAAAACTCACAAATCCAACAACCCTCTCCCCCACCCCCAAAATCCCTTGGTTTAAAAGGCCTGGAATTCTAGAACGTTTTTAAGAGTAACATGAAACTCTGTAATAGGTACAGATGTGGTTTATGACTACATATTCCCAGCAACTGAACAATTCTAAATCTTAAATGTTACCTGGATGAACAGAAAAGAAAATTAGTGCTATTATTCTTATTTGTATATTACGACCATCTAAGGAGAGGAAAGAAAATAGGAAAATTTGATTTTCTAAAATGTATTAACATCTTAGAACTGTAGGTCTTCAGAGTTAAGGCTCACAGAGGAGTACTTTAAATTCTCTCAACTGAGATAATCCTGCAATAATTGTCCATAAGGCTGGTTTGAAGGTTGATGTGAATAAACTTTTGAAAAAGCTAGATAGTAGGAAATGAATACATTATACAAATTACAGCACACAGACCTATCCAGAGCCTCAAGTAAACTATCCAAGTGAAAACTATCTCTGAATTATTTTTATATTCGGTCTGTCAAAGGCCAGTGGAATTATAAAGGCAGAGGAAGGGACTGAAATAGATTAACCTGTCAGCCTTTTGCTGCCCATTGGAAACAGAAGCTGCAGATGTTAGAAATAGGAGTAAATCATCTTTTACTGGACTTCTGAGAGTCACTATGATGAGAACTGTGTCTTCACAACTGCAGAAAGCCAATTCTGTCTCTATCAGATTCCCTCACTGCAGTTTTTTAGGACTAGTGGGGTTGAAGTAATGGGTGACAGCTGAGACAACAGGTCTTCTTGGCTTGCTAAATAAACTTATGGGCATCACCAACACCCCTGGCATCTTTTAGTTACTCTGAAGCTGTGAATCATGTGAGCCAGACTGAAATGACCTAGAGGAACCCTGTACCAGAATCAAGGATCTAAAGCAGCATGTACTCTTTCCATCACACTGAGCCAAATTTGAAAATTTTCTTCCCCCTGAATCTCCTTGCCCTCTAAAGGATGCTGCTGATAAAATTATTTCTATTTATTTTCACATTATAGAAACAGGCTTTCTACTGCCTAATATTCTTTTCATTGTTTCTACATTTTCTTAAAAAATTATTCAGTGACAGAAATCTTGCAATATTTAGCCTCATAATATTTCCACAAAACTTTCCTTCCGCTCGTGTACAAACTTAAATCACCTTCCTGAAAAGCACACAAAAATCAGCTGGGTGATAATAAGCTTCTGCAGCTAAATTTCTCCCAGAGTCTGGGGGTAATTTCTGTCCCCCTTTGCTCTGTAGCTGCTGATTCTGTTGGCCAGATTAAATCCAAAGCCCGAAGTCCTATTCATACATAGAATTTTGCAAACTGTGTAGCTCTGCTTAGTTCCTGTCTGGAGAGCCTAAAATATGCACCATTTGAGCAGTATTTTGATTCCAAATTTCCTGAAGGATTGTGATTCACACTCTTGTCTGTCTGCCTCTTTCTTTCTTTCTTTCTTTTTCTTTCTTTCTTTCTTTTTCTTTCTTTCTTTCTTCTTTCTTTTTCTTTCTTTCTTCTTTCTTTCTTTTTCTTTCTTTCTTTCTTTCTTTCTTTCTTTCTTTCTTTCTTTCCTTCTTTCCTTTTTTCCTTCTTTCTTTCCTTCCTTCTTTCCTTCTTTCTTTCCTTCTTTCCTTCTTTCTCTTTTATCCTGTAGTTCAATTAGGGGATTATCCTACTTTCGTTTTACCCTTCAGCATCTTTAGAAACTTCCCTTCTTGTTGGTAAGAGAAGTGCTAAGAGATCACAGAGGGTTCCCTCAGCCATACTGAATCTTATTTATTCCCTTTGAAATCCATTTCTTAATTCTTTTCTGCTATAGGCAAGGCCTTTATTTCCAACATAATTCTTTGCATGAGAACAGATCAGCAGTTTCCTCTAAAGTGAAAAACTTTGTACAGCGATGGGTGAAAGATGCGTGCTCTCCTTTCCCAAGCACAAGCTCTGTTACTGCGACAACTTGTTTTGTTTCCAGTTAACCCCACAGAGGCAGACACACCGACAGTGGTTTTGCTGCGGAATGGAGAAGTAGCTATTTGCTTTTAAAAACTGTTAATGCTTAACTTTAAAACATGCACTTTTATTATGTAGTATTTAGTCTTCTGGCAAGACACTGTTTTTTTCCTGGATATTTTGGCTTTGTTTTTCAGTAACTCTAAGACTTTTTTATTCCATTCTGAAATCTAAGAACAGGCTTCATTGGCCCTTGGAGAATACCCCATGTGTAACATAAAGCTAACCTAAGGGTTAAAATACTTCTGCTCCCTACCACTAGCCCAGGGCTATCACCAAAGAGCACTGCACAGTAGTGCTCTCTTTACAGAAGCTTGCAGGCCTTTAGGGGAAGCGTAAGATAAAACTTGAAATAAATCAAGGGCTGACCTGCATGGAGAGGGTAAACATAACTTATCACTATGTTTGCCTCTGTTATCCTTATCCAGGGAACGATGCTGGTGAGAACCTGACCTAAATCTCTAAACCAGTATGCCATACTAGCCAGTTAGTCAAGTCTTGTCTAGAACTTGCAGTTGGTGTTTGTGTGATGTGTACACCACAGCAGAAGGTTTTCATTAGAACATCCAATTTTTGTTAGATGGCTGCTGCAATACCTCTGACAGGAAAACCTTTCCTTCTGAAAGAGCTAACAAGCTTTATGCAGCCAAAAATCACTATTGCATATACCTTTTCACTTTCTGAGCTTGCCTTCAACAGTCAATGCTGCCCTTCTCTCCAGTTATTTTTTGCCGGCTTATATTGCAGCCAGCTAATGGGAGTCTCCTATCTTGTTTTTCAAGGAATTCTTTGTTAAATACATTTGTATACAACATTACATTTTTCATTCCTGCAACAATCTTTTCGGCATCTTTTAGTTCTTGTTATTGCTGTTTATGTAGAATAATCAAGCTCTTAGCTGTCATTCTCCACCTTGCAGGAGTGTAAGTGGCAAGGGTACTATCCTATTTCCTATTTTAATTTCCATTTTTATCTAAATTTCCTTTGACCAGAAGTTATACTTTCTGACTCACTTTTGGGTTTTTTTGTAGGGGAATGTATCAAACTTTCCTTTAGTTTCACTTTGGCTCAGGCTCAATATTTCAACTACATTCATATCTTTGATATATAGCATTTGGCTGGCAGAGAGTATAAGAAGAAATACATTATTTTCCACTAAAGAAGAATGGGAATCTGATGTGGAGATTACCCACTAAGCAGTTGTGAGGATTTATTTCAATTCCCCTAAGAAGCTGTTAGTATATAATTTGTTGTGTAGGATTTATTACCCTCCCAAGAGACTTCATTCAACATGTACGAACATTTCCCTGATGTACCCAAGTTGCGCGATTGTGGATTGGTTTTCTTGTTAAGATGATACAGGGTTGCCCCACTACTTCTTGGGACATTTTCCGTCTTGGCATTGCTTGTCTCCATTAGCTCTTCCAAAGTAAGATCAATATGCTGTATCCGTTCGCTTTGATTACATTGCCGTATACAGATTTATCTTTATTAAAAATGCAGCCAAAGTTATCAGTAGTACCACTTGTGGTCACAAATCTTTAAACTTGCCTTCTTGAAAGGATAAAGTCCCAATATTGTATTCTTAGGTCACTTTGTATTTTCAAAGACCTTCTTATTCCCATATTCTTATCCACCATATAGTTTACTGTTAGCGTTCCATGTGGACATTAAAATCTTCCTATCTGTACAGTATAAGAATTACTGTAGTTTTATAGAGTAATTATTTAAAAAGCACTTTGAATTTCTAAACCAACATATATCTGATACCAAACTTTAGGGTAACTAGAGCTGTACTTATGTTCAAGACATTCATAACCGCATCCATTATCTATTGAAATCAGCATAAAAAACTCCCTATGAATTCAGTGAATATCAGATCAAGGAGATATTTTTTAAAATGATGCTGAAGGAGTTTATTCTACATGATGCTATGTCATTGGACCTAAACACTTCATTAGGCAACTTATTCCCTCTTCTGCAAAAAGAGCACATAAAACATCAAGCTCTTTTCCTTTGGAAGAAAAATCTGAAATTAAAGGAGATTTAAAGGAGATAAGGCTAGGGGAAGAAAAAGTCACGAGTGTTATAGGCATATAGCATCCTTAGTGGAAGGGCAATTGATATTTGGATGGTTGCACAAGGTTTCTTCCAACTCTACTTTTTAATAACTATGATTATTATTGAAATTATTTAAAACCCTATATTTTGATATCAAGTTCAGTGCCACAGTTCTGTTAAAACAGAAGAACTACATCAGATGCTAAGTGATGTTTTTGAATAAGACTTGAATTTGTCCTACTAAATATGTATACATATTACAAAGAAAGGACTTCAGGCATGGAATCATAGAAATGTAGGTTCTAAGGAACTTCCAGATATCATCTAATGCAGCCTGCTGTTTAAAGTAGGACTATTGCCAACACTAGACTGGTCAGTCATAGGTTTGCCTTGGCAAGTAGTGAGAAATTCCAAGGACAGATATTTCACACCTCTAGAAAGCCTGTTCCAGTGTTAATGTACCCTGATAATGATTCCTTTCTCCTGACTGTCAAACTAAACTTCTCAAAACATATTTTGTGGCCATTTTTAGAATTGTTATAGGATTGAAATTCAGATCTAAATATATTATTCTTTTGAAATAATAAAAAACTCCTTAAAAGCCAAAGTCAGGACCATGTGTGCAGAAACTGTAACCAAAGATGTCCAAGCATGCCCGATCACCTTTGACAATGCACCGTTCTCCACTCGCCTTTCTGTTGTTCATATGCATGTTCTAATCTGTGGAGGATGGTGTGCCTTGAAGTTATTCCTCGTCTGATTTTTTTTTCTTTTTTTTTTCAAAAGCAAAATTTCATTTTTCCTGCTTCAGTGTGTTTCCCACAAGTATTTTTATGATGAGCAATGGTTTCATACGAGTGACAGAGTTGATTGAAATGGCAACATTTCTAAGGGATATAAGAAATCTCAGGTGTCAAAATAATTAACCTACCTGCAGCCTCAATTCTTCAGAGATGATTAAGAACTAGCCAAGTTTGTCTTTCGCTAGTAATGCCAGAATGAACTAATCCCGTGTCAGAGAATAGTCTTGGGAAGGGAATTAGGTCATCACAAAAAAGGCAAGCAGAGATGCAAACAAGAGGTGAAAAAATAGCATGACGTGGTTGGAGCTGATCTTGTTTTCCTGAGCAGATTAGAAAACTGATATAGAAAGCTATCTGAAGGAAAGCACTCCTATGACAACTGCAAGGACTCTTTATAGAGGGATACTTACATTTCTCAAATGCATCAGGGCAAAAGGAAAGGCTGCTTAATTTTTCCACAAAAATATTTTTCTCCATGTAATTGCAATGGCAACTGTTAATAAAATAAAGCTATTCATCCCTGTCATCATAGCCCAGATTAAATGGCCCTAAAATCACTGAAACAGCATTTCTGTGATTAGGTTGATGGGTATTTACAGTCCTTAATGAAACATTATATAGTCATTTGTGCAAAGCATGAGCATATTGTGTACTGAAATTGTCACATAGCCAAGTTAAAATTATCCTCAATACAGATAGCATTTCAGCAGCATGCCATGTTGTGCAAAAAAACCCCAGAACAACCAAAAAAACAAATCCCTGCAAAAAAAGTCAAAATTTATAATTTTGGTCATTATCTTTTTTTATCTATAAACTACTATAAAATATTTTTAAAGCATATTTAATAGCAACCTTACAGATTTTGGTTATGAATATGTTACCTTTTATGTAAAATGTTTCACTGACAAGAAAAAATCTACATCTGTTTTAAATCAACACAGCACTATTTACTTCAGTACCTCTTTATGCCAGGTGAGGATCAGACCATTGGAACTAGTTGCTGTTGAATGTGAGGCCTTGAACGACAGCTCTGCTGTGGGACACTCTTCGGCCAGTCTTAAATGAGACTCTGACGGCTGCACTTGTGGAGTTCTCAGTACATGATCAGAACCAATGTCTTCATGCCAAATTTAATATAGGTTGAAGTCAGTTGCCTTTTAAATGGTGTTCATGTGAAGCCTCCATGCCTTCTATTGCAAAAGCTACAGACTCCTGGAGGGAAACAGTGTAGGTCACTAGACCATGCATGTGTATAGTTATACAGTCAGTAAATAGGGGTTATGTGAGTCATGTGATTTTCCTCAATAGAGAACAAAAGCAGTGTTGGAAACCTAAAATGATTATCAGAATTCTGTAACAGCTCATCTTCACTATAGTAAACTACTGTAACACCCTGATTTTCTGGGTATTCAGAGGTAGCAGCACTGACTAATCACGTGAGTTTATCACTGGGACCCTCAGTTTTCCAGTTTCCCGATAGTGTGTTTTTCATTTTCTAGTTGCTGTATGTTTATTACAAGCTTTACAATTTATTTGGGGCTTGACTACAACCACTTTTTCTCTACCGTCTGGAATGCTCCTACTATTTTTTACTGAATGCATAACTACAACTTTTTCTACACAGTGACTGAACTGTGGCCTGTGGATACCAAAACACTCAGCTTTGGGGTGATGGAGGGTTGGCTGTTGCATTATTTAGTTTATTTTTATTAAACAGCAGAATGTTGAGATTGTTCATTTTCTTTCCCTGCAGCCTTGGTTTTCTAGTTTCTATTCAGCTGCAGTGCAGTAACTCTGTTTTCTTTAGTTTTGTCCTGATCCTGACAGTGGTTGTTTGAGTTCAAAATTAGGATTCAGATTCAGGTAAAGATACCCAAATATGTGTCAAACTTTCAACTAGATGTCTAAGCTATTATAGTCAAAGGAGTCACTGCTGTCAATGAAGCCTAGGTAATGTGCCAGCTCACCCTACAGTAAATACCTATGTTTGATTTATTGAGGTCAATCCGTCCTCAGCTGTCTGTATTACCCACTGGCCAAAGCATGATATGCATTTTCATGTGTCCAAACTAAGGAGCATGGACATTGCCACTTGACTCTTGACCTTAACTCTTGAGCTCAAGCTATGAGGACTTACATATTCAGTGCAAGTAAGTCCTAATTCTGTGTTTGATAGTAGCCAAGATGTAATCATTCTACTTACAATTGCACTGATGGCCAGCTGACAGCAGATTTCTCTCCTTTTGATTTCTGTACAAATTGCCCAGCATAGTAAGGCCATTACTATTTAGGCTTTCAAATCCTAACTCCGTTTGAGGTTCTTTATACATATGAATGCTGGCTGTAAAACTAGTATATAAATGGTGTGTAACTTTTTTTTTGGCTGTTTTGGCAAACCACCTTTGCCAAACTGCCTTACCTCCCTACAATAAAATGCTTTTCCTGAAAGCTTTTGATGTACTACAGCTGATAAACATTTGTTTAAAAAGATTCTGGTCATGTCTTCAGTTGGTTAGTCTTCCCAGATATTCTAAGAATTAGAGCCATCATAGTGTGTTAAAAGAGAATAGAAATGTCTGGGAAAAACCTTTTGAAATCTTTTGGACAGCTCCAACTAAAACCAGCAGGTATGTAGCTATATAAATGAAATGCCATAATTCATTGATTCAGAGAATACTATCAGCAAATTTTTAAATCCATATGAACTAATTGAAAATATATAACTGTAAAATCCTGAAATAAGTCCTTAGCTACTGTAAATCAATTTTGTTATATTGAGTTCAGTGGTCCACTCTTTACAGCTGCTTGGATCTAGCCAGGAGGTAAGACCAAAGCAGTGATCTGAGGTTATATCTTGTTTATAGTCAGTGCAGTTTACAGCTCAAACAGCTTGCATATGAGTTGCGGAGTTTGCAATAAGCTAATTCCCAGATTGACTACAGGTTAACAAAGCCAACATTGCTGCAAGAAAAGCACAGTAGTCAGCACTGTGCTCCCTGAAGTTATTTTACAAGTATCTAAAAAAAACCCCCTACAACAGCAACCCGTGTGTGGTGAGCTGCCTATCTGAGATTTCATAAAGAATCCTAAATAAAAGCTTTGCCAAACCCTTGGTTTTGTTAGCATATCAGTGCAAATTAAACCCGCTGCTCCTCTAGACTGAGTGCTTCAGTGCAGCACTTTAAGACTTGAACTGCTTGTTTAATGGGCTGTGAGATCTTTCCCATTTTCTCTTCACAGAAAAGAAAAAAGGCTTGGTGTTAAAATTTAAAAAAAAGCTTATTCTAGTTATTTCTGGCTACATTGAAAATTAGGAAATTGTCAGTACAACAATCTATCCTTAGGAATAAGCAAAGGTGAAACACCCCGATATTTCAATAGAAGATGTGCCACAGGAATGAAGTGACTTCTTCTCATTAGGAAATAAAACCTTGGCGTCATTGCTTGTCTTGTGGGTTTAATAGAAGGCAAACAGAATTTCTGGGAACTGAAGTGTAACTTCCATATAAGCCAGGACAACATATCTCCTGCTGATTTTGAAGAAAGGCTGCAGGAGAGGGAAAAATGAAAATCAAGGGGAAGGTTCACAAGGAGCCATCAAGACTACCCAGCAAAGCCACAGTGGGGTTCTAAAACCCAGTGTTGTAGGAGGTACAAAATAAAGTGTGATAACTGAAAGAAATACGTGGTTAGGCAGGTGCAAGCAGTTATTTTACCACTGGCCAATGTGCCGGTGAAGATTCAGAAGGTGTCTCAGCAGCCTTTAACGTTTACCCTGCTCATGGATAAATTTCTATACAAGTATAGCGCAATATGGAGCATATGCCCAGATTAAATTAATGAGTGGTTTATTATAGTTTTCAGTTTTATAATCTCCCTACACATTTCTTTGTTGCTGCAGTCTTTTTTCTTTTCTCCTCTGACATAGCTTCAGCTTCCTTTATGAACTCAGCCTGGTCCCACCATAGTATACGTATCTCTTCACCCTTCCTCACTTTTCTCAGCATGTCTTTTATACAGCTTAATTGACACCATGGCTATACACTCATGCTCCCAATCTGCCTCTTCCTGGCATGCTGTCTCGACTGTGGGCATTTTTGCTGGGTTGTAGCTATTGGCTTGCTCGTAGACACTCAAAATTGGTTGCTTGGGTAGGTGGTCTGCACATATAGAATCATAGAATCATTTAGATTGGAAAAGACCATTAAGATCACCAAGTCAATTCCAAAATGTAGGAATTCAAGCAGGCGAGGCAGAAGACGAGCTTGGCTGAGCAGGGATCTTTTTGTAGAAGTAAGGTGAAAAAAGAAAGTATATGGCCAGTGGAAGCAAGGTCAGGCGACATGGGAGGAGTAGAGAGATGCTGTTCACCACTACAGGGAGGAAATTCATGCGGCCAAATCTCAATTAGAGTTGAAGCTGGCCAGTACTGTGAGGGACAATAAAAAGGGCTTTTAAAAATATGTTAATGGCAGAAGGCAGGTCAGAAATAACATTAGCCCGTTACATGATGAGCATGGTCACCTCACAAACAGGGACACAGACAAAGCAGAGACATTTAATGCTTTCTTTGCCTCAGTCTTCAACACCGATGATGGGCTCTGGGACCCTCGGAGCCCTGGGCTAGAGATCCATGACTGCAAGAATGATAAACTCCCAACTGACCCCAAACTTGTGTGGGATCTGCTGCTCCAGCTGGATCCCTATAAGT
>WAAD01004813.1:2003-14639 GCA_013389945.1 Fregata magnificens
CAAGCTCCTCCGCCAGCTCCCTCAGCACTCTCGGGTGGATCCCATCCGGCCCCATAGACTTGTGAGCATCCAGGTGGCGCAGCAGGTCGCTGACCGCTTCCTCCTGGACTGTGGGGGGTTTCTTCTGCTCACGGTCCCTGTCTTCCACCTCAGGGGGCTGAGTACCCTGGGGATAACTGGTCTGACTATTAAAGACTGAGGCAAAGAAGGCATTAAGTACCTCAGCCTTTTCATTTATGTGACTTTCCATTTGTATCTCTCTCCTCCTAGCCAACTGAAACAGCCACTGCAGGAAACTGTGGAAGAAGTCACAGAAATCGGACACAGGAACAGGAAAAAATAATCTCAGTAGATGACATTTTTCCCACAAAATACATCGACTTAGAAGAAGTTTCTAGAAACTAGAAATTAAAATATTATTTGTGGGCCATTTGAGACCTCAGGACACAAGAAAACACATGGTTCTAGGGACTTATGAAGAAAATTGTCTGTTGCATATTTGACCTAGGACTGAGGTTGAGGGTAGAAAAACTGGATCCTGTTGAGCACAAAGTTTATGAAGATGAGAATAATTACTTAGTTGGCTCCAAAGGGATTCATAGTAGCAAAGTGTTGAAGCTGTGAAGGATTTATTTGCAAAGTAGAAGTACTGAGATTGTCATGACTAGAGAGAAGAGAGCAAGAATTCCTTGTCTTCAAAGATGTAGGATGGAAAAGGTCTGGGTAGACATCTGGCAGGTGTCTTCTGTCCAACATTACCTTTGGAGACTGGAGAGTGCAGAATGTCTCTGAGCAGGTCTGTGAACTCAGACTTTTAAAGCAGGGAATTTGCCTTTATTCTTTGAATTTGGAAGGTATGCAGGGGAGATTTTAGAGCAGATAACCTCACAAACTGATGTTGGTAGAAGGGAAGTACTGCTACCTAGGAGGAAATGTGGTCCACATTGTGCCCAAGGACAACAAGCAACATTTCCACCTCAATCAAAACACCGGAGTCCTGAGGGCAAAGGAGTCGCCGGACTGAAAGGAGATCTGTCTGCAGAGCAATACCTGCTCTGAATGAAAATCCATTGCAGCTGATCCGAGGGGCGGTGGAGGTTCGTGCTGCTATTAATACTGAATTGGTTCTTAACTTCAGATTACTCTAGGAGAGGACGTAGAACAGTTGGAGAGGTCCTTGTGAAATAGAAACCAGCCTGTGCTTGAAAATGCCTCGATTGTCTCTCCGACTTCTGGAAGATGTAGTGCACAACACGCAAGCGATGCTTGCTACCGTTTGCCCATAGCTGCCGTCTTTGTTGAGCACATTTGAGAGAAGGTTTGTATAGGACGCCTTCTAGACGTTCCATATCGGCCTGGATTATTAGCGCCAAACAAAATGTCTCAATAAGTACTAAGAAAGTGCGTTTGTTTGCCAAAGACTTCAGGTGGGAAATGTGTTTCATAATTTGCCCTCGCAATACCCAGAACCTAACCGAGAAGATGCGGGCTGAGACTCGTGGGTAGACGCCCATGTGCAGTTCCTGCGTGGGACGCCCGGTGCCGCTGTTGGCCAGCGCTGTGCGTGTATTGCTGCTGCTGGGCGGGGAGCTCCCAGGCAGGGAGAGACCAGCGAGCACCAGTCAGATGCTGCATGGCTGACATTAGCTGAGAGCCCAGCCGAAATGTCCTAGCCCAAAGCCTTTCCAGGGATGTGCTGGGAATTGCCGCATGGAGAACCGTCTGGAAACGCCAAGAGCACACGGCAGAATAGGAGATGTGAAGGAGGGAGACGGTCTCGCAGGCTGTCCCCAGCCCGCTGATGCCACACTCCATCCCTGGGAGATTTGGGAGGATTTCGCCGCAGGTCTGGGGTGACTCAGGCAGAGCCCCTTGGTTGGTAAGCACTGACTTAATACCGCGAGAAAGAAATGTTTACATTTAACAGAATGATGGGGAAAGCATTAAGTGGACTGACTGCAGATAGAGAGAGGAGGCCGGTTTCTCTCTCGGAAAATGAACCACAAATAGAATACATACCTGTCGTATTTACAGCATAATGGAAAGCCAGAAGGCTGGGAACGATTATCCTGGCTTTCTTCACGTTTGCATCCAGTGGAGATCTCAGGGCCGCAGTTCCGCAGGAGAGCTGGGAATTCAGGCGCTGAGTGCTAGATGCGAGAGAGGAAATCCGTCCTGGGAGCTGCCTGGGAATGAGAGGACGGGAACTTTGGTCCTTCTTTGCACTCGGACATGGAAATCACAGTGACTCGGGAAAGTATCTGTGCTTTTGATCTGCAGGCAACTGCTCCTCCCAAGCCACGCTATCCACAGGGCGTGCTGGAGGTGGATAGGCAGTGGCTCCAGGGATGGGGAAGAAGTCTTTATCCAGGGAGGGAAAAAACCCGGCACGGGACCTCTGAGATTTCATTCAGCAGATCTGAATTCCCAGCTGGAAGACGAAGAACGGGATTTTGGAAACTGAAGTTGCTCAGGGTGCAGAAGTGCAGGCAGAATCTTCTTTCAGGAACACTGTGTTCTGAAAGACGGACACGTACCAGGAACTGAGCAGAATATGTTACTGTAGCTCTTTTGTAGTGCTAAGACGTAAATCACAGAGTAAAGAGGAGAACCGATTTTTGGTCATTTTAAGCTACCTTCTTAGGATAAAGACGTCATCACTAAACCAAAAAACGAGGAAGCCTGCAATATCACTATGTGCTCAAGGAGATAAGTGAATTCTCTGACACTTTTAGGCAAATTACATTCTTATTACGGCTATAGTTCCTTAGTCTGTCCTAAAACACTGTGTGCCTTCGTCTGGCAGTACACATACTTCTTTTTTCCACTCATACACACCCATTTTATTGTTGTGACCCAATGGAAAACACTAGCATTAGCTATCCAATGGTGCACGGTAAGTGACCCTCTTTATTTAGCATTTCTCTAAAATCTGAAAGAATATGAGCTTCACCCTAAGACTAGCATCTGCTGATGTGCGAAGTTGCTATGAGCCAAGACCTCCGTTAAGCATCACTGTTCCTCTTACACCCTTCTACACCTGAAACTGAAGGACACCATTTCCCTTCTGAAATGAGGGGAGTAACAATTACCGGGTTACTGCAGTCAGGGTGGGAAGTGTCTGTGGAAGCTTTCCTCAGCTTGTGACTGTTCCCTGTTGCCAACGATTAGGTTACAGAGAAGCAAATACACCTTCCTCTCTCTGAGGTGCCAAGACCTGAGCAGGAGCACTGGCAAGGGCACGAAGCAAATGGATTCCAGATGTCACTGTTATATTTGTGTGGCACAAATGAAGCAGAGAAGCCACATTCCCAACGCATCTACTGCTGTACTTGGCCTATGGTTGGTTTTACATCAAGCTTCTGTGTTGGTGATAATGATAGCAACTCGACAGATGGACACGTCCCTGGAAGGCAAGAAAGGAAGAAAGAGCTGACCTGGCCTTTGATGTAAGTTAGCCTTTTAGATCCTATCACGCTTCCAAGTCGAAGGGTGATAAGAGGAAATCACAAAAAATGACTGCATCCGTGCAAAGTCCTCTAGGAACTAAAATTCTGGGCAATCCAAAAGTCAACCCTGGTTATTACTTTCTCCTACTGATACAGTCACGACATTTTTATTTTAAAAAAATGAAGGCATCAGCGAATTTCTAGGACTTCACCTGCTGAGTATTGCTTGACTGTGTTAGCCCTTTTAGTAAACAAAAATAAGGGGAAAACATTTAGGAAATTAAAGGAAAGGTGTCAAAACCAAGGAGGTTGAGATACTTTCTATTAAAAAAATTAGCGTGATTCCTTTTATAGTTAAAGCTGAATTAAAATTACTTGAACCAAAAATGTGTAGTGCAAGCTGTGTTTTGTTTTCTTCTCCATGTTTTCATTCTGTAAGAGGAAGACTGGTCTTGGAGGCAGCTGTGCGCATCTCCAGTACATGGCATGTGCGTTTGCCGGAGCTCGCCTCTGGGTCCGCAGGAGCAGTCGCGGTATAAATCGATCCTCAGGGCTAGCGATGAGTGCCTGAGCCTGGGGTTTTTATCCGGTGTCCGGCACGGATCCTGGCTCGCACTACCAGGCCGTGCTCAAGACCACTCGCTCTCCCGTCCCACCTCCTTTTCCCCACGATTGTCCCTCCCAGGTCCACTCTTGACCTCTCCCTTTTACCGAGTTTGATCTTGCCTCTAATCATCCCATAATAAGGTTTGCATATTCCTAGAACTCCCCTCAAACATCTCATAATCAGTTTGCTCTTTCGTATGAGACCCTTTCTAATAATCTATGATAATCTCCCCTCTCCCCCCCTTATCGTTTGCAAAGTTTCTTGGAGTTTACACTTGAATGGTTCCTTTAACGGCCTATCGATCAGTGTCGTTAGATCCCTGGTCTTTGCTATTGTCTTCGTTAGCTCCCGCTTGTTAGCGTTTGTGTATCTGGGGATTTAATTTATGAGCTCTCCTGTTTGTTTCCTTGCCTTTTGTCTTAAATAGCTGTTGGCCGTATATCCTTACACAGGTACGGGAGTTCAGGTTTGACCTCTGAGTACAGGGACCTTTAAAGTGTTTCTGAGCCTGTGTGGTAACATTAGAAGAGAAAGGTCTGTATACCTCCAAAACATGAAAACAGGTTGCAGCATTTCGACGTTTGTGTACGGCTGGGGACATTTTTCACGAATGTGTTATGCAGTGACACACCTTATCATGGATGCAAGGGTCAGCAGGCGGCAGGGGAGAATACTCCTGTCAATTAAGGAGAAAAACGCTTTTCACACAGAAAAGCGTTAAAGTTCCGGTCCTTTGGGAGAGGTGTGATACACTATGTGAAGAAAACAGCATTAGGATGATGTGTCCTAGAACGGCATTATCATTCTAATGTGCTCGTGAGCTAGGGTGATAGTGAAGCATTTGCTTTCGGCACCATCCCCTGGCATCGGCTCCCATATTCAATACCTGTGCTTCTCCGAGCCGCCCCACTTGCTAACTGCCCTTGTGCTAATTAACAAGTAGAGAAGAGAAGGAAAATCCCGCAATGCATCCTATGGAAGGGGCAGATCTTGCAATGCCTACGCAACACAGTGTGTGAAGAGTTCGCGGTTGCGAGCTGGGAAGTGATACCCAGAGCAGCGCTCTATATGCGGGGAGGGAGCCTGCTTCCAAGCGGGGAGAGCATTTACACTGCGCCTTTTGGCTTCGGTTTGGCGCGGAGAGTGCAGATTCAAGCAGCAGAATCCAAACCAGCAGCGCTGCCCCGCATGAGAAGGCAGAGGAAATATTTCCCCCTTGCGACGCTGGGTGGGGATGTTGGCCACGGACCTGCAGGTTCCTCTGCCCGCATCGGGTTTGCAGGCACAGGGAGACAAAAAAAACCCCGTGTGAGCTGCTCGGGAAGGGTGGCAGGGCACGGAGTCGGGGTGCTCGGGGTCTTTCAGACCCCCTTACCCTGCGATTCCTGACAAACACCGCTCTGCCTCGGACGCTGCTTAAAAATGCTGGGAACCACGGAGGACGGTGGATGGCTTTTCTGGAGAGTAATGGCGTGTGGGAGACGGAGCGGAGGCAGCAAGAGGCAAGTGATCTTGTTTATTCTCTGCGTTTGCGTGTGTCAGAGCGGGGCCGAAACCCTCCACTATTCTCTGGCGGAGGAAATGGAGAGGGATTCCTTTGTCGCCAATATTGCAAAGGACCTGGGGGTTGCTCCGAGCCAGCTCGCGGCTCGCAAGGCCCGCGTTGTGTCCGAGGGGAACGAGCAGCTTTTCCGCCTCAATCAAAACACCGGAGTCCTGACGGCAAAGGAGTCGCTGGACCGAGAGGAGATCTGTCCACAGAGCGATACCTGCACACTCTTCTTTAAGATATTCTTTGAAAATCCGTTGCAGCTGATCCGAGGGGAGGTGGAGATTCGTGACGTGAACGACAACTCCCCAGTGTTCCCGGAGAAGGAGGTGGTTTTACAGATTCACGAAACGACATCTCCCGGGTCCCGTTTCCCTCTGGAAAGCGCCCGGGACAAGGACGTGGGCAGCAACGGCTTGCAGAACTACAGTCTCGGGTCCAATTCGCATTTCTCTCTCGCTCTCGGAACAGGGAAAGGTGGAGCAAAATACGCGGAGCTCGTCCTAGAGCGGCAGCTAGACCGCGAAGAGCAGCGAGAGCTGAATTTACTCCTCACCGCCACCGACGGGGGCTCACCACCCAGGTCGGGCACGGCTCAGGTCCGGATCGTGGTGCTGGATGCCAATGACAACATCCCAGTCTTCGGTCGGGAGGTCTACGAGGTGCGCCTGGCGGAGAACAGCCCCCCGGAGCAGCTGGTGGTCAGAGTCGCGGCAGCGGATCCTGACGAAGGGTCCTACGGGAAAGTGCGGTACGCCTTCACGCAGACATCGGAGAGGTCCCGGCAGCTCTTCGAGCTCAATCCTGCCACTGGGGAGATACGGGTCGCAGGCAATCTGGACTTCGAGGAAGCGGAAAACCACGAGATGGTGGTGAGAGCCACCGACGGCGGGGGGCTGTCTGCGCATTGCAAAGTGCAGGTGGAGGTCCTGGACGTGAATGACAACGCCCCGGAGATAGGGCTCACATCCCTCACCGCCTCCATTCCCGAGGACGCCCCTCCCCGGACCGTGGTGGCCCTGTTCAGTGTGCGGGACCGGGACTCCGGGGAAAACGGCGAGATAGAGTGCTCGATCGACGGGGACTTGCCCTTCAGCCTCACCCCCACTTTCGATAATTACTACGAGCTGAGGACAAACGCGGCGCTGGACAGGGAGAGGACGGCGGAATATAACATCACCATCACAGCCATGGACTGGGGCACGGCGCGGCTGAGCTCTCGGGAAAGCATCTTCGTGCAGATATCGGACGTGAACGACAATCCCCCAGAGTTCACCCAGGAGATTTACACCATGTCGGTCACGGAGAACAACAGCCCCATGCTCCGGATCGGCAGCGTGAACGCCACGGATGCCGACACGGGAAAAAACGCCCACGTAAACTACGCGCTGGTGCGGCAGGAGGGCAAGGAGCAGCCCGACGTGTCGGTCAACTCTGAAAACGGGGACGTTTACATCCTCCGCCCGCTGGACTACGAGGAGGTGCGCTCCTTCGAGGTGGTGGTGCGGGCTGCCGACGGGGGCTCACCGCCGCTCAGCGCCCAGGCGGTGCTGCGTGTGGTGGTGCGGGACGAGAACGACAACGCGCCCATCGTTCTGCACCCGCCCCCCGACAGCAGCGCGGCGGCGGGAGANGCTTCTCCGATGCCCATTTGCGAGTGAGCGAGGAGGCGCCGGCCGCCGAGCCCGCCGAGCCGCTGACCCTATACCTCATCGCCTGCCTGGCCTGCGTGTCGGCGCTTTTCCTGGCCACCACGGTGGCCGCCGTGGTGGTGAAGGTGCGGCGGGCCAGGCGGAGCGAGGCGGACACCTTGCCCACGTTCCCGAAGGCTCCCACGGAGAGCAACGCGGGCTCCCTACCCCGCAGCTACGTGTACGACGTCTGCTTCGCCGCCGGGACCGTCAACAGCGAGTTTCGGTTCCTCAGGCCCCTCTTCCCCTGCTTCCCCGCCGGGCTGCCCCCCGGCCCGGGCGAACAGCGGAGCTCGGTGTGCTCGCAAGAGGCGGCCAGCCTCGGGCAAGAAGGCGACTGGGCTGCACAGGTGAGGGACCTGGCAGGGCCGAGGCGATGGGGGGAGCGGGGAGGGAGCAACGCGGGTGGGAGGGGGCGGTGTCCACCCCGGCAGTAAGGACTGTGGATGTTGTGGAGCTGGTGGAGGCGGGGGGAGGAGAGGGTAGAGAGGGTCTTAGAGCCGCTGGTGGGGGCCTCCCAGGAGGATCCGGCACGGTTCAGATGCCCCTCAAGTGCCGACTAACCTCCATCCAGTTCTATGCTCTGAGTATTCACGTTAGATCAAGTCTTTGGTGTCACCACGAAGGGGTGCAGCTGGATCATGAGAAGAAGAGAAGTAGAGGTATAGATGTGTGAGCCACACAGTGGGTCCTGTTCACTGTGTAGAGTCCCTAAGGAGCGAGAGCAGGTCCTAGGGACACCTCCTCCCGGAGGCGGCAACACCGGGAATGTAGTGGTCCTGTCCAGCATTAACTGGCACTGCGGGGACAACGGTGCAAAGGGGTGACACATCACTGACGGCGTCCCCTGCACTGCTGTTAGGAGTTGGTGCTCGGCGCTGCCAAGTGCCGTTTGCCAGGCTAGTGGCAGTGCTGAACTGAAGCTGTCTTACAAGCTGCTGGAAGCCACGGAGGTGGGGACCTCTGCCATTAAATGCCCTTACATTTTTGTGGCTTGGATGAACAGTATTGGCCAGAAAAATGTTGATACCGGGGCTTTACATTGCACCCTCCCAGTCTGTTCGTGACCCAGCCGGGTGATCCCAGACAGTACCAGCACCTCTCTTCCCAGTGCTGCTGTGAACTTAAAGTGAGTCATGTTTGAGATGCCTTTTAAACTTCGGCTGTTTACCATCTTAAATTACTCCCTCAGACTCATAGAATCATAGAATCATTAAGGCTGGAAAAGACCTCTAAGATCATCAAGTCCAACCATCAACTAACACCACCATGACTCCTAAACCAGGCCCTGGAGTGCCACGTCTACACCTTTTTTGAATGCCTCCAGGGATGATGACTCCACCACCTCTCTGGGGAGCCTGCTCCAATGTTTAACCACTCTTTTGGTTCAGAAATTTTTCCTGATGTCCAATCTAAACCTCCCCTGACGCAACTTGAGGCTGTTTTCTCTTGTCCTATCGCTAGTTACTTGGGAGAAGACTGCAACACTCACTTCACTACAACCTCCTTTCAGGTAGTTGTGGAGAGTGATAAGGTCTCCCCTCAGCCTCCTCTTCTCCAGGGTAAACAACCCCAGTTCCCTCAGCCGCTCCTCATAAGACTTGTTCTCTAGACCTTTCACCAGCTTCGTTGCCCTTCTCTGGACACGTTCCAGCACCTCAGTGTCTTTCTTGTACTGAGGGGCCCAAAACTGAAGGTTTGCAGTAGTGCCTTTGTGACGTCCACAGTAGAGGATGGTTTCTGGCTTTAGGTTTTCCCCATTCAGGTCAAAGACCCACTGTCCGGTCCAACCTCCTCTTTGGCTCTGGGTAGAAAAGAGTGGTGTCACCCATGCAGTGGTGTAAGACATGCCCTCTAAGCTTCTCGCTGATGCCTGCTTCAATGCCCAAATGACAACCTCCACTCTCTGTTCTTTGCAGGGCAGAGCTCGCCTCTCCGAAGACATGGGTCCCAGACCTGCAGAAGCAGCTTGCACTGCAAACAGGGGGATGGAGCTAAATGTCAATTCTGATCAAAACCCTTGGCTCACCCATCAGTAAGTGAGGAGAAAGACAAGCATGTCTGTCCTCACTGCCTAACGTCCTCACAAGGAAAAGAGAATGAAGAGACCAAACACCCACCAAAAAAGTACCAGGGAGATACAAGGCTTCTCTGCGAGAGGGCAAAACCTTGCTCTTAAGTAGTACTTTATTCATGTAGGGTATTTTGTAATTGTGATATGGATGGAGGAGGAGGACTGTGTTGCATGTTGATTACACCGAGACTTGATGTATGATTGTGAGAGTGCTACTGCTTCTAAATGTTAAGGGAAATACTGAAAACTGGAAACAGATCCTACATCACCTTTTCTGTGGTTTTTTTCTTATGGAGAGTGCCCTGTAAAAAATGTCTTAATTTTCTGCAGTCTGTTCAATACAAGGCCAAACATACCTTAAGCAAAATTAAGTGGTGCTTGCAAAGGAATTCCTTAATAACAAGCAGAAGCTGATTACATTAGAAACAGCTGACATTGGCGCACTTCGCATATTTGACCAGGAGTTTACAGGTTCTCCATGCTGTAAAGAGTGGGCTTTGAGCAATGTATTCTTTTTTTTTTCATAACATAAAGTTGAAATGAACATTTCAGTATTTTTAAGGAAGTAGAGAATTAAAAGTACTGTTTGTGGGTTTACAGTAAAATAGGCTAAAACGTTTACAATAAACTTAAGGCACTGTAGAACATAGAGCGCCAAGAAGCTTTCTGTTTTCTTTTCCTTTCATTAATCAGCATGGATCTGTAAACTAACGTGATGTTTCCTGTCACTCACATATTTTTAAGAGTCAAATGCCTGATAACAGAAAACAATAAAACCTACTTGGAACTCCCTCGGGCGAGTGTGCTGTCTCGAAGATCACTTGTCACAGTCATCGCCGACACTTCTCACTGTCATAGCCACGCCAGGGGCAGCATTTCGGGAATAAATCTGTGCCTTTGGAGTGGATTTTATGCAGGGGAAATCAGAGCGACCTGGAAGCAGGCCTTTCTCAGAAGCCGGAGCAAGGTGGAGGTGGCTTGTTTGAGCCAAGCTGAGGTCCGAGAGATGCTGCTCCCAGCCCCTTCGCGAGGGCTCCCAGCCTGAGAGGTGGTGAATCGGGGGAACAAGCTCAGTCCAGTCCAGAAACACGCCCGAGAATTACGACGAGGAACTACATGGCAATCGCTGCAATGGTTCATGGACCAGCTCACTCTGGATGCTGGACACCTGTAACAATACACAGCTTTTCCAGCTAAACAGCCTAAAAGTAATTTCTTCACTGTGCATAAACAGTTCAAACCGTTGTAGGGAGGGACATTAGAAAAAACAGCTTTAACTAATTATCCTTTTCAAATAAAAGGCAAACAGAAGCATTGCTCATTCAAGTGGTGGCCATACTTTGAACAGGGTTGTATGGACGGTTAAATCTATATGCCCTGACCTCGGAACAGACGAAAGGCAGCGGTTTCTCTCTGTTCTGCAGTCTTTGCGCTGGGAAATCTCCGCGTTCTTCTGCAGGTCGGCCGCCTGGTGCCGCTGCTGACCGCAGAGGCGCGGAGGCCCCACGCAGCTCCCAGATCCACCGCCCCCGGGGCTCTGCCGGGCGGGGCCGTTCGCGGGGCTGCACCATCCCGGGCTGCTCTGCTCGGGGGTCGGCAGGCTGGATCAGCAGCTCCATCCAGCTCACAGCGGGAGGAAATCGGTTCACTGGGAGGGAATGGAGCTGAGATCAGAGCACCCACCAGGGCGAGCGGTGGCTCTGATCCTGCTCCTCTGCGTGTCGGGGATGAGAGCAGAAATCGCCCGGTACTCTGTGCCCGAAGAGGCGGAGAGCGGCTCCTTTGTAGCGAATATCGCTAAGGATTTGGGACTGACCGGTGAGGAATTATCGGCTCGACAGGCTCGGCTCGTTCCTGAAGGAGAAAAGCAGTATTTACAGCTGAACCAACACACCGGGGATTTGGTGGTGCAAGAGCAGATGGACCGGGAGGAGCTCTGCGGGCAGAGCGAGCCCTGCCTGGTGCGTTTCGAGGTACTGCTGGAGAGCCCGCTGCAGTCCTTCCGAGCTGAGGTAAGCCTCACCGACATAAATGATCATGCTCCCGTGTTCTTAAACAAAGAGATAGTTTTAAAGATCCCGGAAACTGCAATGCCGGAGGCACGATTTTTGTTGGAAAGCGCTCACGATCCAGATGTGGGGAACAACAGCCTTCAGCATTACAGTATCAGCTCGAACGACTATTTCCGTATCTACACCCGGAGGCGGAGTGATGGCAGGAGGTACGCCGAGCTGGTGTTGGACCGAGCCCTGGACCGCGAGCAGCAGGCAGAAGTGGCTTTCAGTGTCACGGCTGTGGATGGTGGGTTTCCACCGCGCTCTGGTACAGCCTTAATCCGCGTGGTAGTCCTGGATACAAATGACAACATCCCAGTATTTACCCGGAGTCTGTATAAAGTCCGGGTATTAGAAAATAGCTCCCAGGATACCTTAGTGGTGGCGGTGTCTGCTAGCGATTTAGACTCAGGAACGAACGGGGAAATAGCCTATTCCATAGTTCAAAATTCAGAGGAAAATCGCCAGACGTTTCAAATACATTCAGAGACGGGGCAGATTAGACTCAAAAAGCCGGTGGATTATGAAGAAACAAAGACCTACGAGATAGACGTCCAGGCCACAGATGGAGGGGGCCTGTCTGCGCACTGCAAGGTGGAGGTGCAGGTGGAAGACGTGAACGACAACGCCCCTGAGGTGATCATTACCTCCCTCAACAACAACCTCTCGGAAGCCGCGGGGCCGAACACCGTGGTGGCCCTCTTCAACGTACGGGACCGGGACTCGGGAGAAAACGGCAGGACAAGCTGCGAGCTGTCGGGTGATCAGCCCTTCAGCATTACGCCGCTGGCAGCGGACGCGTACGCGCTGGTGACATCGGAGGCTCTGGACCGGGAGCAGGTGTCAGAGTACAACGTGACGGTGCGGGTGGCGGACGGCGGGTCGCCGCCGCTCTCGGCGTCCAAGACGCTGCTTGTACGGCTCTTGGACGTGAACGACAACGCGCCCACCTTCGCCCAGGACATTTACACCATGGTGCTGAGCGAAAACGAGCCCGCGGGGACTACCCTGGGACGCCTGAGCGCCACGGACGCCGACGCAGGAAAAAACGCCCGCATAAACTACGCGCTGGAGCCGCCCCCGCCGGGTGCCCCCGCCGCAGCATCCTTCGTGTCCGTGGACGTAGAGAGCGGAACTGTGCGGGCACTGCGCCCGCTGGACTACGAGGAGGTGCGCACCTTCGAGGTGGTGGTGCGGGCTGCCGACGGGGGC
>WAAD01004815.1:807-14598 GCA_013389945.1 Fregata magnificens
TGGGTTGAGATAAGAACAGTTTAATAAGTAAAATAAAATAATAATAATATTAATAATAATATTGTAATGAAAAGGAAAACAACAAGAGAGAGTAAGTGAAGGAAAACAACAACAAAAAAAACCCCAGGTGATACACCCGCTCACCACCCGACGCCCGACGCCCAGCCAGTCCCCGAGTAGTGATCGCTCCCCCTGGCCAGCTCCCCACCATTAATATACTGAGCATGACATCATATGGTATGGAATAGCCCTTTGGCCAGTTTGGATCAACAATTTTAGCTGTGTCCCCTCCCCTTCCAGCTTCTTGTGCACCTGGCAGAGCATGGGAGGCTGGAAAAGTCCTTGACTAGTGTAAGCACTACTTAGCAACAACTAAATCATCAGTGTGTTACCAACATTATTCTCATCCTAAATCCAAAACACAGCACTATACCAGCTACTAGGAAGAAAATTAACTCTATCCCAGCCGAAACCAAGACACACAGGCATATCACTTCTCATATACTCACCTATCAACTTCTATCAGGTAGATATTTCACTAAAATCCTAATAAACTGTCATGATAACTCAAAAGAGAAGATGCAGAACTCCAAGACACCCCCACCTGTGTGAAACCTACATGCCATCCACAAAATGATGTTCCCTATGCAGGAAGCATACTGCATGGTAGGTACACACTCTACAAGAGTAGAAGAGTATGGGTAGAGAAGGAAGACATGTATGGATATTGCTCAGAAACAAAAAAGTGATATATTTTGTATCATTTAAAAAAAATAAACATTACATAACACTCAGAAAGCATGTGATGCTTGCAACCTAGCTATAAACCTGAACACTGTTTATTCACACAAGTGGTCTTCACTTGGTCCCAGACAACTTGGGTTTTTTTACACTATTGACAAAGAAAATTTTTGTGATCTATGATGCTGTAAATCTCAGGTGACGCTAGATATTAAAATGGAACTAATTTTTATTTTTTCCCTACAGTTGAGCAACGCTTTGTTTTACTGCACTGATTAGCCTTTACTGCTCTCCACTTAAGAATAGAAAATCATAAAAACAACATGTAGTACAATCTCAGGAAGAAGGAAACTAAGTCCTAAAGCTAATAAATTTTACCCAGTCTGAATAATCAAACAACTATCAAATATGTGATACTGAAACCTTTTCACTTCAGACTTGTGCAAGTACGGTCATTACAGAACAAAATTACAGTTACTGCTAGACTATATTTAAGTTGGTTCACAAAAGTGTGCTTATAGCAGGAAGCTAGTTTCATATATTTGGGTTTCCTTCCTGATGAAATAGATTTTGGAAAATCCCCTTGTATAGAAGTGAACTTTATTGAATGGGGTGTGCTTTGTTCTGTGTTAATCTCAGATTAATTCAGCCTTATCTCCATATATGTTAGATAAAGACTGTATACTAACTGAAGGTGTTGTCTGATTCTGGTAATTGAGATGTGAAAGGAAACAAGGATCTGTTAGTTTCAACCAAAGCTAGATATGAGGAAATGAATGAATGTTATCTTGCATTATCTGGCTGACCTGCAAAGAACTTATTTTGCATGGAATTAGTTAAAGCAAAAAATTTAGAATGTCTTAGTCAATGGTTAAAATGGAGTGATGGTCCAGTCTTATCTTACTCAGCATCATCATCTCCCTCTAAATTCAATGGAGAAAGATAGGCACCTTTGCAAGGAGATTCATCTAAGACACGAATTGCACTGTGGAAGCATGTTTCTCTTTTGCCACCAGCTAAAGAAGGAGCCTAGAGTAACTGTGATAAGACACCCTCGCTGGGTATATTAAGTCAGGTGGAGGGTGTCTGGCTCAGTGTACCCAACCTGACGCGCAGTCAGCAGCCGTAACCTTCACCGAGAGGAGTACAAGGCACCCTATTTCCGAAGGAAAACTCTGTGGGCTCAAAACAAGCCAAACAGATGCTATAGCAAGCCAGAGTAGAAAATATTTAATGACCCAGCCCTTATTTTGGCACCATAGAGACCAGAAAACCTGAACGGGGATGCTGATTTCAGGAAATTGAAGCTGGTAACACCAGTTCATGGCAGAAGTTGGGGAACAACTTGCAGCAAGTTCCACAATACTCACTTGAGCAAGGGATTGAATTTCCTCTTCTTGATGAGTCCACATCTTTATGCACCTTGTTCCTCAAGGCCTTTCCAGTGGCTTGAAAAGGACATTTGAAAGGGACACTTGACTGAAAGGGACATTTTCAGAATCTGTGAATTTATGTCATTTGAAGAGAATGTTAGTGAAACATGCATTCAGGATTTATAAAGATAACCATTTATAGTGGAAACCAAATTGTAAGTTACACTCTCTTGATAGAAAGTAATGGTAATGTTATCCCAGTCAAAAATAGAATACACTGCTCCCTAAGTGATCAGCATAGCAAGTATGGCTCTTTATTAAATATAGAATATAGCACACCTCTCACCTCAAGCAGTTTACTAAGAAAGGCTTTGACCTTACAAATAACTCTACACCAATTTAACTTCTCTCACTTTGAGCAATGGGAGTCACTGGGGTTTGTGAATGTGCCAGATGTAGGCATGTACTGCACTAAGATTGGGGTTTAAAGTCCTAATCCTGCAAATACTTCCCTGTGTGTGAAGACACAGTGAAACTAATGACACTGGTCATACTGTCAAAGTTAAGCACATGAGCAGCAGCAAAGCCTAACAAAAAATATGCTTTTGCTGCAGATCAACGTGGGATAAGGTGCCATGTAGATTAACTGCATGTGGCCACAGATTGACTGTTTGCTGTACTGATGGAACTTATTTAAATGAAACTTTGGGTATCTTCACTCAACACTTCACTTGACTTTTCAGACTGATCTGTTGATCTGCATTTTCTACCAGCAAGTGGCTATAATGTCAGTCTTTCATTACAATAACTTTCCTAAATTCTTCTTATAATTTTTTGACCAAACAGGTAACCAAAAGTACAATGCGTGAAGACTCTTGATTTCTATCCAGTGCTGTGTTGTGATCCTGAAACACTGTACCTTATAGTGACTAAGACTTTAAATGTGTAGCAAATAGAGCATGCATTTAAGAATTCTATGCAACAGAAATTGGCATTTGACAGGAGAGACTGAGACAGCCCCCTGAAGAGCATGCCATAATATACTGAATAGTACTCTACTCTGTTCATTGGGGACGTGGGAGATGCAAGTCCATGTTGTTTTTGTGAATGATGCCTAATTCTTGGTGACCCATCTTGTTGAATACATTTCATAGGGTGGGTTTTTTTTTATTTTGGATCTTTTTTTTAACAAAAAAACTTTACCTTTCTGTCCACAAGTGAGGATAATCACTGGGAAATGTAAGCATCAGATGTATCTCTCCTGGAAATATCAGATTACACTGTGGGTTCACATAAATGCTTTTTGAAATGTAATTTTTTTAAATATAAGCTATGGGAGGTATTGTTTACAACCAGTACCAAGAAAATCACAAAGCAAAATGAAACAATCTGATAGGAGATATAGTTGCCTTCATGAAAGCAAATTTGATAACGAGAGGAGGAAAGTTTGTGTCCTAACCCTTCTAATATAAGCAGAAAATGGTTGGAAAATATTTACTATGTATCTCTGGCTCAGATGCCCTCTGGACACTAATGCATGCAAACCTGTATATGTGTTTTATTACTGAAACATTTGGCTATCATGTCTCAGACTCCCATTTGAAGGGAAATGACATCAAGAAGTCGGCCAATCTCCATAAAGTTTGCTTCAGTTTACCACTTGTTCCAAGACACCAGCCCAATGAATGATTGTGGGAATGCTGAGAATGCTTGGTTCAAACAGAGCCGCCACTGATGCCTTGGCCAAGAGATGGAAAAAATAACCAAGCTACTGGTCCAGCTTTGCGTTAATATATATTTATACCCAGCTCTGGGGATGGAAGTTAACGAAATAATTGCAGACCTTGTTTACGCATTGTTCTGTTCATGTGACTGCTTGGATCCAGCCCTTGCATTCCTGAAAATAAAGAAACTGATCAGTTCTCACTGCAGCATTTGCTGCCACGGTGCATGTGTGCACGCGTGTGTGTGTGCAAGAGGGTCTGCAGTGTGGCTGCTGCTGTTGTGTGGCAGAATGGGACTGGTGGCAGAGGAAGGCCTTGGCAGAGGCCAAGTTTGGGAAAGTTCCCCTGAGATGGTGGAACAGGTTTTCACTCCCTGGCAACCTGTATGCTCAGAGAAGTCAGCCTGCACATGGAAACATGTTTCTGCTTGTCCTGCAGAAAATCCCAGCAGGAAGCAGGAAAAAGGAGGGAGTGTCCTCTGGAGTATCGCTTTCTACATCCCATATCTTTTCACCTCTGACCCGAAGATGGGTCAGCACTGACACAACAGTGAGACAGAAAAGCCAGTTCAACATCACGCCAGAAATTCTTCTCTTGGGCTTTGCTTGTTCACATTCACAATGTAGAGAGGATCAGTTTAATGTCTGTGCACCACTTTAATGAAAATTTAAAAGAGTTTAAGCAGAACACAAGTCATGAATAGACTTGCGTTGGCCATCTGACCAAAGTAAATCCCACTTTTAAGCCACGATCCTTTACTTTCTTATAAGCCTCACATTCTCGGCATTACAATATTATTCATATTTCTGCCTAGACTCAAGCTGTATAAAGTAGGACCCAGAGAATATAGGCCAGAACTGCACATAATTCTATTTATTTATGTTCCCACCAGCATGGAAGCACTGTCACTTCATACTTCTTAGGCTTATGAGCAGGAAGAGGAAAAAAAGGTTCTAAACAGTGCTGGAGAAGTGAAAATCAAAGCTCCAAAGTTTCCAACATGGCATACTACTCTAAAAACCTGAAAGACTCTTTGATAACATGGAAATGAGGATATATTTGGAAATATGTAAGTGGGAGAACATATACAGAAACAGCCTGAACTCTGTAGCATACTATAAACTAAACAGCAGATGAACCCATAGACATGCAGCAGCTGTATGCAAAATACAGTAACCTATCACAAAGGAAAACCATGAAATCAGTGATTTTGCCATGTTTTTGTTCTGCCCTATAGATATGTTCTTCACAGAGGTGGGCAGACTTTACTTTCATGAATTGGACTTATCTTCTTGCAACATCTTAGTAATCCATAATTATTTGGTAAAGAGTTCACATGACCAAGCCTTAGTCTTTCATTGGCTCATGGATTATTCACATCAACTACCCATTATAGTAAACAGTCACCTTAGATACATGGGTTTTCTTTGTTCTGTGGTTGTATGATTAATTTTTAAAGAGGAACACAGTCACAGAGAATAACAAAACATCTGACCAAGGAATCCCAGACTGAAGGTAAGCACTATCAGAAATGTAGCAATCAGACTAACATTTGAGAATTACAGATACTTTTGTGAATGATATCAAAAAATCAATCATGACATGGTGCAGTTCAGGATCCTAAGAGGAGGAAGCAGGGCAAAAAGCAGAACCACAACCCTGGATTTCAGGAGAGAAGACTATGGCTTCTTCAGAGATCTGCTTGGAAGAATTCCATGAGATGTGACCCTGGAGAGCAGATGGGTCCAGGGGAGCTGGTTGATATTCAGGGATCACCTCCTCTAAGCTCAGAAAAGGTCCATCCTGACAAGTAGGAAATCAAGCAAAGGTGGCAAGAGGCCTGCATGGATGAGCAAGGAGCTCCTGACTGAACTCTGACATAAGGAGGAGTATAGAGTTGCTATCTGATCTTGCAGGGATGGGGTTAGGCAAGCCAAGGCTCACCTGGAGTTGAATCTGGCAAGGGATGTGAAGTGCAACAAGAAAGGATTCTACAAGTAAATCAACAGCAAAAGGAAGACTAGGAAAAACATGGTCCCACTGCCGAATGGGGCAGGGGAACCAGTGACAAATGACAGGGGGAAGGCCAAGTACCCATTGCCTTCTTTGCCTTAGGCTTTACCAGTCAGACTGGCCTTCAAGAATCCCAGACCCCTGAGACAAGAGGAAAAGTCTGGAGCAAGGAAGACTTATCCTCAGCAGAGGAGGGCCAGATTAGGGAGCACTTAAACAAACTGGACATACATAAATCCATGGGACCTGAGGGGATGCACCCACGAGTGCTAAGGGAGCTGGCTGATGTCATTGCGAGGCGACTCTGAATTATCTTTCAAAGGTCGTGGCAATTGGGAGAGGTTCCTAAAGACTGGAAGAGAGAAAATGTCACCCCATCTTCAAGACGGGCAAGAAGGAGGACCCAGGGAACTACAGGCCAGTCAGCCTCACCTCAGTCCCTGAGAAGGTGATGGAGCAACTAATCCGTTTCCAAACACATGAAGTACAAGAAGGTGATCAGGAATAGTCAGCATGGATTCACCAAGGGAAAATCATGCTTAACCAACCTGATAGCATTCTACAATTAGGTGAGCAGCTTGGTGAATGAGGAGAGAGCAGTGGATATTGTTTACCTCAACTTTAGTAAGGCTTTTGACAGTGTCCCATAACATCCTCATAGACAACCTGACAAAGTATATGTGGAGAGTGAGGTGGACTGAAAACTGACTGAACAGCCGGGCCCAGAGGGTGGTGATCAGTGGCACGAAGCCCAGCTGGAGGGAAGTCACTAGTGCTGTACCCCAGGGGTCAATACTGGGTCCAGTCCTGTTCAACATCTTCATTAATGACCAGAAGCTGGGACAGAGTGCACCCTCAGCAAGTTTTCTGATGACACAAAACTGGGAGGAGTAGCTGATATGCCAGAGGGTTGTGCTGCCATCCAGAGGGACCTTTACAGGCTGGAGAAATGGACAGGAACCTCATGCAGTTCAACAAGGGGAAGTGCAAAAGTCCTGCCCCTGGAGAGGAACAACCCCATGCACCAATACGTGCTGGGGGCCACCCAGCTGGAAAGCAGCTTTACAGAAAAGGACCTGGGGGTCCTGGTGGACACCAAGTTGAATTTGAGCCAGCAATGTGCCCTTGTGGCAAAGAAGGTGAATGGTATCCTGGGCTGCATTAGACAAAGTCGAGGGAGGTGATCCTCTCCTCAGCACTGGTGAGGCCACACCTGGAGTCCTGTGTCCAGTTCTGGGCTCCCCAGTACAAGAGAGACACAGACATACTGGAGAGAGTCCAGAAAAGGGCCACGAAGATGACTACTGGACTGGAGCATCTCTCCTATGAGGAAAGACTGAGAGAGTTGGGACTGTTCAGCATGGAGAAGAGAAAGCTCGGCAGGGATCTCATCAATGTATATAAATATCTGAAGGGAGGGTTCAAAGAAGATGGAGCCAGGCTCTTTTCAGTGGTGCCTAGTGACAGGACAAGAGGCAAATGGGCACACAGTGAAACACAGGATATTCCATCTGAACATCAGGAAACACTTTTTTACTGTGAGGGTGACCGAGCAGTGGAACAGGTTGCCCATAGAGGTTGTGGAGTCTCCCTCCTTGGAGATATTCAAAAGCCATCTTGACATGGTCCTGGATAACCTGCTCTAGGTGACCCTGCTTGAGCAGTGGGGTTGGACCAGATGACCTCCAGAGGTCCCTTCCAACCTCAACCATTCTGTCATTCTGTGAAAATACTTATGGACAAATAACACGGCTGTGACTTTATTCACAAAAAATATTTACAAATCACTTTTTCTGATTTGGCCAGTTCTATCACAACTGGGTGTGTCTTGCTGCCAAAAATGCAAATGATCTGAGCTCATTTACCACCAATTACTTACAGATAAGTATAGATCAGTACAACTGGCTTTAGGGTTATGATCCAAAGACAAGACTGCCATCAGGGACTAATATGGTTCATAGAAGGCAATTTGTGTTTTCCTGTAAAAGGCAATATATGGAGCAGCTTTTTGAGCTTGTCTTATAAAGACCCCATGTAACATTAACATCACTGCACTATCTGGGACTGAGAGCATCAGTGAAAATTCATAAGCATGGAGAAGTAAAACATGCCTTTCTGCTTTGTGCAAGAGTGGAAAGAGAAAGAAAGGTGGAGTCAGGGAGTTGCCAAAGCTCTGTGTCTGTGTTTGTAGGAGCTCTGCCAAGTAACATGGATCCTGGAGCAGGAGAAGCATTGGCAGGTGTCACGGTCTGGATCTCTCAAATTTACAGGACAACGTACTCTGTAAATTAAACTTTATTTTATGAGCTCATTAGGAAAGAAAACAAACACGACAAACAAGGGTTCAATCCCCTTTTCACAGACTAGTCTATCGTGTGAATTCACTTATTCACCACTCAGGTCATAAGGTTTCATAACTTATAACCCATAACTCTTAATCTGTGCACCTAGGAGCAAAAACCAGTTACCTAGTCAACAGTAAGAGTGTTCATCCTTCCTCCTCCATCACGGTGCGGGCGTCCCCTGTATCGCACTGGGAAGCACGAAAGCCTCAGCAGTCCAGCTGCTGTTGGATCCACTTCGAAAGCTTTTTGGGGTAAGCAGATGTTTTATACCCTCCAGCTTGGAGGTTTGGTCTATACCATTTCCATGAGCTAGCATATTCTGACGAAACTGCCAGACAATCAATATGCAAACATGATGGCTGCAGGAGACAGCAAGCTGCAGGTGATAATGGCTACATAATAGCCCTTTAGCTCTTTCTGGCCACCTGTCCTGTCTAGGTGGTGCTCTGGCTTTGACCTAATGGTGCTGCTCCTAGCATACATCAGGCCTTAGCATGAGCTGTGTTAGCCAAAATCTGAGCAGGAGTTGAGTGAACAGTCACAGCAGGAGCCAGCATCAGGGAAAAATGGCAAGATAGGGAGGAGAAAGCCCTGACCAAAACAGTGTCAAGTGAATATGGATTTCATGTGAGGTCAAGATGTCTTTAATCAGACAGGAATGTTCAGGGTGAAAAAGATTTTAGTTTTCCACTCAGTTTTAATGGCTTTTGCACAGACACTCTCACACACTGGTTCCAGCAGGAGACAGGTATAAAGTGCTCTCTGCAGATGAGGCACTGCAGGGTCCTCACGAAAAATGCTCTCCAATCTCTAAGTGGATGAGAGTGGTGTATCCTGTAAAATGGGCAGGAGAAGCATATCCTTCATAAGGGGAAATGCACCTGAAATCAGTTTTCAAATGCATGGCCAGCTACTTCTATCACCAGGCTCATTTTAACATATTTATGGACATTGAGGACTGATTTCTGTTTCTCTGGCATTAAATCTGTCCTTATAAACCAGCCAGGAACTATTATGTGAAGATTCTTAGAATTAACCCAAGAGTTGAATTAACTCATGGCAACCCCAGGAGATCAAGAAAGGAAGATGTGATTTAAGAACATTTTCTTCCTCTCTCCATTCTAAATGGCAAACAGGCAGCTTAGTCTCCCTTGAAAATAAATGCCTAGTAAACATGGTCTGAGAGTACCTATAGAATAGAAAGGAATCGCAGAATTATCCAGGTTGGAAAAGATGGTTGGAGGCCATCCAGTCCACCCTCCTGCTCAAAACAAGGCTAAATCCAAGGTTAGACTAGGGCTGTGTCCAGTAGAGTTTTTAGTATCTCCAAGGATAGGGATTCCCAACCTGTTCAACCACCCTCAGGGAAAAAGGTTTTTGTTATATCTAGTTGCATTTTCCCTTGCTGCAATTTGTGACAGTTGCCTCTTGTCCATTGAGCAGTGCCAAGAGTTTGGCTTCATCTTTTTTACAACTTCCCATTAGGGAGTTGACAACAGCAATAAATCAAGTGCTCCAACCCCCTTACTATCTGCACTCACTCTAGTTTATCAGTATATTTTTTGCACTGGACGCAGGACTCCAGCTGCAGCCTCACCAGTGCTGAGGAGAAAGAAATAATCTTGTCTCCCAATGTGCAGCCTGTCCTCTTACTAATGCAGCCCAGAGCACATTTTGCATCCTTGTTGCCAGGACACGCTGCTGGCTCATGTTCAACTTGTTTCATAAATTGACTTCATATTCTCTGAGGATTTTTGCTGCACACAGAAAAAAAGTCTTCCTTAAAAATTTCTCCCGAGTAAAATGCAAATTAATTGTTCACCATTCTTTTTTACTTCAAGGCAGAGCATTCTGAGGGCAAAAGTGGGTTTTTGTTTGCTTATTTTCTTCACTGTTGCATAGTTAGTTTTATCATCTCATTTTTTAGAATTTTTTTTCTCTTTAGCTGTGCCCTCATGATTTCAATTTATTTTTACATTGATATTTGAAAGAATTGTTATAGATATTATGGGCCTGCAGTGTTAGGGACAGGCATTCTGGATCTAAATTTGGCTTTCTTTTTAAAGTGAAGTGAATCTAAAGACAAAATAAATCTCTACACCGAAGAGTTTTGTTTTATTTTTTCATGAACTAGTTTAAAATCTCAAGGTCTCATGCACCTCAACATGTCAAAAGACAGAATATGAAGAAGTTATTTTCCTCATTTCTCCTTCCTTAAGATGAAATATTGAATCAGGCCATTCTTTAAGGAACTGCGGACCCACCACTCTTCTTTAAGATAAATGTTTTAATTCTTTTCTCAGCTTTCACAAAGCTTAATTATTTAGGGGTATCAGGCTCTAGAAGCTTGCTTTTGCTCTGAAATCTTGTCTCCAGTTTAGCTGATTCCAGGCTCCAGACTCAGAGATGAAAAAAGTACAATGAGCTCCAGATCTTGACCTGTAGGCAACATTCACTAAGCAGCCAGTTTTGTAAGAAAGGTCACCTTGCCTTTACCTTTAGTTTAGTCTGAAGATAATATTGCCCATGTTTTTGGCATGCAAAACTCCATTTCTACAGAAAAGGTTGTAGTGACCCAGGGATTTGTCAGGAATGTTCACAAAGCCAAAGTCAGCCTGTGTGCAGGAGAGCTCTCGTTGTATCTGCTCTCTTTGGGCAAGCCAGATGATACAAGCATTGTTCACTACAGTTCTCTTCTGAGGCACTATAGAAACACATCATATCCAGTCTTTTACAGGGAAAAAAAAAATACAAAAATATCCTCAGGAAAATACAGCATTGGAATTAAAGTTATCTACATTTTATTTACACTTGCCAAGACATTGCTCCCTTGCCAGGTCCTGTAAAACTTTTGGAGAACAAAGTCCTTTCTGTGTGGGAAAAATATCCTTCTATACACAGCTAATAAGTAACACCAGGGCCAGATCCTGGGATAAAAAGCAAATAATAATCAACTGTGAAAGCTAGTCCAGCTTGCCCCAACTGTAAGAGAAAAACAAAAGACATTTAAACTAAGGAGCATTACCTCACAGCCAAGTGGCTCACCCATACTGTCAGGCTCAGCTGGCCGCACTTAGCAAGCCATCACAGCCTGCTCATCCCAAGCCCTCAGACCTAATGTTGCAAATGGCACACAGGCCAGGTTTGTGCTAGAAACATCTGTGGCATCAGTGAGAAATGCTAAAGTGATGGTAGGGAGAGAGATGCTCTTTGCGCCATCATCTTAAAATCCCCATCGCAGCTGTACTGTATTAAACTGTTTCTGACAGCACTGCTTAAGTCTGCCTTGTATACACATGGATCCAGATTTGTGAGACTTAACTCTCAGAGTGACCTATCTGCCTCTTCTACTGAAGTCAGTGTTATTTGCAGATTGCCTTTGCTTTCAGGAACCAGGCTCCAAGTCTAAATTCTGCTTCCTGTGTGTGCAGAGCCAGTAGTGATGATAGGAGATAGTCTGAATTTGGAGAATTAATTTAAGAATGCCTAGGGGATAATCCAGTACATTTTTCTAAAAGGAAACGATTGCAAAGCACAGAATGCAAATGCAAAGTTTAGTTCTACTATGTTAATCAAGTTGTTTTCATTTATTTTGCACATTAAGGATAATATCACTATATTTTACGTTTTCCATCTGCCACAATTACACAGCATTCCCAGGAGAGAAAATAGGGAAATAAACGAGACTGACACTCTGGGTCATGCTTTTGGGAATCTTTATTTGGTCTTGAACAGACAAAGCAGATTCAGTAACTCAAAGAGCCATGTATACATTAGGCCATCTCATTTCCATTAGGTATTCATAGCTACACATCCATGATAGGAAGGAAGCATTTTTCCACATGTTCCCAATGCAACCTTTCATTTAAATTTGTCCGTATATATTAGTGTGTCTGTATATATTAGTGTGGCCAGCAGGACTAGGGAAGTGATTGTCCCCCTGTACTCGGCACTGGTGAGGCCGCACCTCGAATACTGTGTTCAGTTTTGGGCCCCTCAGTACAAGAAAGACATTGAGCTGCTGGAGCGCATCCAAAGAAGGGCAATGAAGCTGGTGAAGGGTCTAGAGCAGAGGTCTTATGAGGAGCGGCTGAGGGAACTGGGGTTGGTTAGCCTGGAGAAGATGAGGCTGAGGGGAGACCTTATCGCTCTCTACAACTACCTGAAAAGAGGTTGTAGTGAGGTGGGTGTCGGTCTCCTCTCCCAAGTAGAAGGGATAGGACAAGAGGAAATGGCCTCAAGTTGCGTCAGGGGAGGTTTAGATTGGGTATCAGGAAAAATTTCTTCACTGAAAGGGTTATCAAGCATTGGAACAGGCTGCCCAGGGAAGTGGCTGAGTCACCATCCCTGGAGGTATTTAAAAGACGTGTAGATGTGGCACTTAGAGACATGGTTTAGTGGTGGACTTGGCAGGGTTGGGTTTATGGTTGGACTCGATGATCTTAAGGGTCTTTTCCAACCTAAATAATTCTATGACTCTATGATTCTATTACTCTCACACATTGCTCCTCATTTTTGAACATAATGCTGAGATTTGTCTTACCGTGAAATACAGAAATAGGAAAATAAATTCACTTTAGTTATTCTTATTTGGGCTTTCAGAAGAAATCTGAACAATTATGTGCTTCACTGAAGAGAATTAAAAACTCTATTTCTGAACTTTCCCTTCACTAAACCCCCAGATCAGTTGTACATAGGAGTGCGAATGGTATTGGGACTATGCACATGGAAATAAAGATGGCTTTCCTTCATACCTCACAACATACTATGCTTCACTTTCTTACAGTAACTACCAGTAACAGATCCCCAGGAAGGACACAATATGTAGTCTTTCATCTCATAAGCTTCCTATTAAAGCTAAGCACAGCATCGTTCCTTTTTCAGTAACAGCACTCTTTCTCTGTGAATTACAAAAGGGTGACAGTTTGCAAAACTGCTTTCAGTGGCTGCTTTTTCTTTCTGAGTTTTCACTCTGTAACAATATCCTACTATATAAATATATCAAAAAATAAATTTATAACTGAGGCCCCAAGATTCATTCAACTTCTGCAAAATTTACTATTTCTCCACTGTCATTGCATTGCATTCTGTTGTGGATTAACCCCGTGTCATGGTTTAACCCCAGCTGGCAACCAAGCACCACACAGCTGCTCACTCACTCCCCCCACCCAGTGGGATGGGGGAGAGAATCAGAAGAGTAAAAGTGAGAAAACTCATGGGTTGAGACAAAGACAGTTTAATAGGGAAAGCAAAAGCTGTGTGCGCAAACAAAGCAAAATAAGGAATTCATTCACTACTTCCCATCGGTAGGCAGGTGTTCAGCCATCTCCAGGAAAGCAGGGCTCCATCACGCATAACGGTTACTTGGGAAGACAAGAGCCATCACTCCAGATGTCCCCCCTTCCTTCTTCTTCCCCCAGCTTTATACACTGAGCATGACGTCATAAGGTGTGGAATATCCCTTTGGTCAGTTGGGGTCAGCTGTCCCAGCTGTGTCCTGTCCCAATTTCTTGTGCACCCCCAGCCTACTTGCTGGTGGGGTGGTGTGAGAAGCAGAAAAGGCCTTGACGCTGTGTAAGTGCTGCTCAACAATAA
>WAAD01004816.1:0-141810 GCA_013389945.1 Fregata magnificens
TACGTGCCAGAGTATTTTTAGCCCATATAAAAGTACCACATTGGCTTTTATTTTGGAATATATGCCCCAGTTATAAAACAATGTAAGTTTCACATAATTGAACAACGAAGGAAAATGAATATACACGTACTTTTTTCATGAGGTACTGAATCACCTTTGTCTTTTGGGATTTTAGGCATCCGATTTGCATAGATATTTTTTACATAAAGCTGCCGATCCTTTTCCTGAAAATAAATAAACACTATAAACTTCTAATAAGCATTAAGAATTACTTTTTACCAACTTAATTTTCCCATATTGAGAGAAAACTGTCAGCGATTTTGCTTTGTGTCAGGCAATGTGGTGACTTTGTCATTTACCTAAATAGGAATCTGTCATTTTCCTTCAAGAGCCAAATCAAAATTCTCCCTTTTTAAGGCTAAGAGCACACCTACATGATCTTTTTCATAACACAGTGGTCAAAAGATGAAGCCTTCCCTAATGATTTTTTCATTTCTTGTTCTTAGTTGTTTTTTTCAGATTAAGTCATTTTTGGCTTTACTTCCTTTTTTAAATTTTTTAATTTGCTCAGTTACAATGCCCTTGGTTACAACGTGCTCAGTTCTGGTTTACAACCTATTGCTTGGGAGAGGACATAAACTTCAGAGGCACACTTCAAAAATTTATTTAGCAAGAGTCCTATTTCCTTACTGAAATCTATCTTAAACACAGACGAGAGATTTCAGTAACATTCTCACCATATCAATTTTTAGTTTGAAAAATAGGAGCTGCATTTAATTTGGAGATACAGGTTGATCTGAAAGGGAATTTTGTGTCTGAATACCTTGAATGGTCTGACTAAGCCAGGTGCCCAAAACTGTGACAGTGTAAAAAAACCTCTGTTCTGGCACAGAAATAGGGTTGGTAAGCATGTCTGGTCTTCTTTATGGTAAAATACTAGAAGGTTTTCTGAATCTAAATATAACATTAAGAGAACTGGACACACATAGAAAACTGTGTGGAAAACACATGAAATATAGAAATATTTTGGAGAAGCGTTAAGGTGAGAACTGTACTTTAGAATAATTTGCATTTTGGAACAGGTTTACATTAGTGTTCCTGGGACTATAGTTATTCCCATCTCCCAGATCTGCACATATAGGAGGAGATCAGACTCTGGCAGGAAAATAGCACTGCAAGTGCTGCTCGGGGGAGTTTGATACAGGGCCCAGGAAAAGCTCTATACTTCTTTCCTTTCCCAACAGCTCACTGGGCTTTTGCAGCTAGGCAGCCCGGCTGCTGCCAAATATCAGGAGGAAAGTTTCTGCACCTGATACATAGGTGAGAGGGACAAACAGTGCCCAGTACAGAAATGCACATCTCCATGAATCCTCAGCAGTTGCCTGTTCTGCCCTTCACAATGTCTAGGAAAACTCCTCATAACAATATCTTTCACAGACATTTGATTCCATTTAGAAAGAGGAAGCTCCCTAGTGGAATCAAGAGATGGATTGGTCACTTCATATAGAAATAAAAAAAAGTACATTTTAACTGTGTTACAAACACAGTTTAAATGATGAAAAAGCCACAAGGGTTTTCATGTTTTCTGGAATATGTTGTGTTTTTCTTGTTTACAACTCATATGACATACCATTTGTGGCAGTTTTGTTTCTATTTCAATTTAGTGTCACTTTTAGGTTTTCCTGTTTGGTTTATAAGCATTCAGTAAGTGTTGAACCGGACATATTTGTCCTGAAAATATTTGTCTAAAAACCAAGCTGGAATTTGAAACAAACTATTGAAACATTTACATAAGTCTTTTTGTTAAACTCTAGTTTTGCAGATTGTAATATCTGGCTCATTTTGATTTGAAAGTGTTTCTATAAGGGAACTCATTTAAAGTTAGTAGATAAATGTATTGACCTAGATCTATCAAAATGGTAACAAGTTGGTGGGGATTATTTGTTCAAATTGTGATGCATTAATCTCCGTTTCAATTAGTTATTGAACTACTTTGAACTTTTGACAAATAGACCCTACAATAATTTCATCATTTTATATTTTGACTTCTTTTGGTATACTATAGACTCAACTAGGAAATAAAAATTCCATTACTAAATAATACAAAAGAGGCAAAAGGAATGGATAACATTAAATATTTGAATCTTCTTGTAGGAACAGAAACCCATTTAAGATCTTGAATACCTTAATTTTTTGGTGAAGAGAGTTAATTTCCATCTGCAAGTTCCTTGTAATTATCCCAGCTTCCACAGCTTTTTTGTTCTCACTTGCCAACTGACGACTAAAGGTGCTATTATTCAACTTCAGCTGCTTTTCTAGGCTCTTAAAAAAATTATATATTTTACAATATGGATGTACTCAGTATGTCTGTTGAAAATCTCAGTTCTTACCAGATCTAAAAAATAAGCATGCTAATATAATGAAAAGTAAACTTCTAATAATTATATTCTATTTTAAACAATGCGTGAAATTATGATGAAGGATCTGAAAAATTACTTTAAAAATGAGCAAAACCTGGTTTTAAACCTAATTTTACTAAACAAAAAAGTATATTTGGCATTCAAACATGAAAAATAAGGCTGTACATTACCTTTCTGATGGATTAATGAATACGATAATCCTTGAGAAATGTTAAGACAACATTTCTGTTCACACTGAGATCTATTAACTGTGGCAGCATAAGGAGGCTTAGTGTAAATGAAAACTAGGTAATTTATTGAGTACTTTATCAAGTACTTTATCATCAAAACCCAGTGCCATGCACTGAAATTACAGTTACCAAAATTGTAATGTGGACACCCAATCCTGCAAGCTTTTTATAGCTTCTCACTAGGACTTCTGTAAATAGAAAGTTTTCAAAAGAGAGTCTGAATTCAGCTGTTTATATATTCATTTTCTTTCATGTAATAAATGTACTTCAGACCTAGCTGTTCAGATGGTGAAATACCTCTAAGATCACCTGGCTCTTTATTTAATTCTATGCATAATGTACCCCATAGAAAATAGAAATTAATTTCCAGAGGACAATGGAAATTTCACCCTTCCAGTTTTGTATTAAAAATTGTCTTTCTGTCTTTTTGTGAAAGGTTCAGTAAGAGTAAAGAAGCATGAGATATCAAAAGGAGCTGAATTATCTCCTCTTAAACTCCCACCAAGCTTTTACTACAGTTGCATAATAAAACAACAGTAGAACCAACCCTAAAATCTAGGACACCTGACTGCTGCCTCATTCAGCAGCCACCCTACAGCCGAGTACAGTGAGTGACAGTAATTAGTGAATAGGAGATGCAGGTATGTCCATACTGCCCACCAGCACCATGTAAAAATAACAGTGCTAGTTCCAGAAAAGCCAGCTTTGGTTGTTTAAGGTAGCAGATCAGCAGCAGCCTGGTGGTCACCATGTATGACTAATCCTGTGCTTTACCAGGGTAAATTAGGGTCCGAGCTATTGTGGCTAGACAGCCCAAGCAAGCCTGGGTACTCCATGCTGCTGGCAGGGAGCAGAGTAGACACTCTGCTGAAGATTGCTCTCCAGCTGTATGCCACACTTCTGACCTAACAGGGTTAAGGCATATGACCTAATTCCTAAAAGATCTTTATTGCCAAACTTAATCCACTCATACATTTCTACCAGATTTTAAAATATTGGAAGGGGATACTACTGCCATCTTTAGTATCTTGCACTCAGGACAGCTCTAGATTAAAAAGAAAGTTCAATGTTTCAGGATTGTATCAGAATCATTAATGAGACAAGAAGCAGCTAAAAACTTTCCTCTACTTTTTGCGCAGAAACCTCTCCTATTATTGTTCCACAAATACAATGATATGCACATATTACCTGTATTCTGTTATTATTCACTTCCATTTTTTCTGTAAGGACTGATAATCTGTGATCAAGTTCCTCTGTCTCTGCAAGAGCTTTGTCTTCTGAAAGCATATGCAAGGCCTGCAAAGCATCTTTAGCTTTTAGCAGCTCTGCTTCAACTTTTCTGAGCTTCCTGGATGTATTTCTCTCGTCCTCCTGAGACATCCTCAGGAGTTTCCTTAAAGCTCTCACCTCATTATAATGACTTGCTAAAAGATCCTGCAAGTAACTTTCTGAATTTTCGTATCTACCTATTGCTTTCGAGTGTCGACACTGAAGCTGTTTCAAAACATGGTTTTCTAAGCTTGATGCTTCTAATTTGTGTTGTAAATCAAATATTTCATTCTTCAGCTCTTTAATTTTGTGAAGTCTTGCTGATGATACTCGCTGAGCCACTGTGGTTCTTTTCTGGGGAATCATACTACCCTGCAGGCTTAAAAATGAAGAATTCTGACGTGGTATCTTCTCAGGTGGCAATTTTTTTCCTCCTGCATTCAGACCAAAGTAAACTGGCATTGATCATTTGAGACAGGAAAATCACTCTATGTCTTCACTGCTCACACAAGCTCATATACTTCTCATCCAAGCTACTTAACTGTGGTATATTTGACAAAATGCCCAAGATCTATACCAAGACTCCAATGTTCAAGTATTTCACAGATAAATCCATTAAAGATTTTATATCTCTGTGCATTTATGTGGCTGCACTTGGCCATAGCTAACTAGGTCTATAGGAGGTCAAGGTTCCCTCCTTTCATTCTCTGAAGCCATTTTCATTCGAAACAGTCATCATGCTCACTTTCCATTAAGAAGGGTAACTACACAGGTGGTGTCTTCTGAGGCAAACAGCAATAATAGTCTCGGAATAACTTAGTAAAGTATGTTTATGTTAACACATTACTCCACTATCAATGGAAATAAATTTTCTCTCTGTAAATCATGCAGTTCACTAATGTAGGCATGCTCTGGGGACTGATGAACCAAATTCAACCCATCTAGAAAGATTCCCTAGAGGAAGGAACTACACCTTGAATAGGGGCATGATAGAAAAAAACAATGTAGTAATCTACAGGTCTACAAGAACTCAAAAAACAAGGTGATGACAATAGCACATGGTTAAATTTCTCTGCAGCTAGGATTTCTAACCAGCTTTCCAGAATTTTCAAGTCAGCTTTGAACTGAACTACATTTTTAAACCTTAAATGCTTATTAGTATAGAACAGTTATGCAGTTGTGTACACTGTTGCTATACAGCAACTGAAAAAAATCTTTATGGACTAGCATTATAAGTGTATTACTGCCATTTGCCTTTCTTTATGGCCAGCATTGTGAGTGAATTAATCTAATTTTCCTTTCCTGAAACATAATTAGAATTTGAAAACAGTCAAGACTGTAAATCTGAATGTGTTCCCCTTTTTCAGGCATATATTCAATTTCACTGTAGCTCTCAAGAAATGTCAGGCAGCATTTTGCTAGAAGTTTATTATAATAATTTATAGATCACATAACATTTTATGGATAAAATAGGCAAGGTCCTAACCTAAAAAACACGAGAGGAAAAGGACAGATCTTTTCAAGCACTTCTGTTGAATCCAATGGGTGTTCTGCACACAAACTCTTTACAGGAGTAGGTCCCAACTGGAACACCCCGTTGCAGATGGGCAGCAACATCAAATCAGCAGTAGGAAAAGCAGGACACTGCCTAGGGCACCGCCATGCCATGGTCTCACTGCTTCCATGACCTAAGCCAGAATAGTGGAAAGCTACGGAAAGACTGTTATCTGGGAAGACAGAGATGCATGGGGCAGTGGCTTCAACGGGAAAAGGGCTCTTCCCTGCAGCAGCAGCACCTATTGCTCTCTCTCTCCTTCCCTGCTAGCAGCAGCGGCACCAGCCTTCCTGTCCTCCACAGCTTCAGCCCTGCCCTACTCCTCCCCTTCCCACGGCAGGGCCTGGAGTCGGGCCTGGGCCTGACACCCACGTGCCTGGTGTATGAGGCAGCAAGTTTGAGGAAAGTATGAAGGGGGTCAATTACACAATTCTGTCTGTCCTTTGCTCTTATTCCTGAAATACCTGATCCGCTCCACTGTTTCAGGACACAAACCGGATGGTCTTTGTTCTGATGGCACTGATGACAGAGGAGAGAAAGCGGGGGCAAGCTGGTAGGACCTCGCTCATAGAGAGCCACATGGGAAGAACAGACTATCAAATTCAATGTGGTAGCAAAAGGAAAGGATAGAAAGAATCTGAGATTAGGAATCAAAAGGAGGAGAGACTGTGATTTGGGCAGGGCAGGGATTTTTTTTCCATCTGTTTTAAACGGATTAAGAAGGACTATCGTGGAGGCTCAAGTAAACAGAGAAGAAATCATAGCAGTCAGTTGAGGTCAGACATGTTCAAGACCTTCTGCAGTGAGCAAAATTAACAGATGCTGTGAAAAAAACTCACCAGAGGTAAAAACCAAATCAAATGGAAGGTACGCAAGCATCACACCTGTGTGTTCTCTGTAATAGGATTCCACTGCAGGAAGACTACAATATGACCACAAATGTCACACAAATATTTGCAAAATAAGAACAACCATTACATTACTATTTTACTTTGCCAGAATGGAATGAGAGAATGTAAAAGAAATGGGAAAATACCTTCCTGCAAAAGCTGACAAAAATACTGTAAAATTTATGCATATCTATACAGGGTGAAAATGTAGGTTATAACTGTGTTCCTGGGAAATTGGTCATTTCAAGTATCCGTGAACAAGCAAAAATAACCACTTGAAATATCCAACGCAGCTAGTAGCCAATAATGATTCTTCTGCTAAACAGATTTTTAAAATGTGGTTATTCTTTCTGGTCTGCTACTTTCATGCCAGTATGACTTCTTGACAGCAGCATATAACTTAGAAGAGATAATCAGTGGTTCCTCTCTCTTTTTTTGGTTGGTTTGCATCTTGCAGATTTGGTAGATCTAGATGAAATTTTGAAGCTCAGCAGGAAAAGGGTCATTGGTTTTACACTCATTTTTTGATGTGGCATGGTGGGATTTAGGAAAGTATGGGTCTAGATATGAAAACATGCAGACATGAAAAGATTCTTCACTGTTAATATTTACATAAAGGGAATATATTTGTGCTATATGGTCATTCCATTGAAGCACAAACTTAATTTTACATGATACACCATGACGAAGCTGGCCAAAACATGGCTTTTTTTGTCAAAAATGACACTTTTGTGCAGACATATAATTTTTGAATAGCTTTCCTCAGGAAAGGCTTTTTCACACTCATCATGTGATGCATGGTCAAAACCAGAAATTGCAGTATATGTGGGAGAGCCATTTTCAAGTCCTCAGATTAAAACTGAGGAATAAGAATTGCAAAGGTGCTCCCACATCTCAGGTGATTATCCTGCCTCTTGGATCGCCGAGTATTATGGGAGAACATAATAGGGAGTCTCTCTCTCTCTTCCCCTTCCTAGTGTTTGAAACATGATTTATTATTTTTTCTTCATTGAAAAGCTGTTTCCCTGTCTTCCTAATTACTAAAAAAATGCCAAAGAAAGGGAACTGCTATATTTCTCAAGAGAGTCTCATTTTACTACTACCAGAAAACCAAGTACATTTTTTATCATCTTGGGAGAAGATCTGCTGTCCTTTTTTCTTCTTTTCCCTTTTATTTTTTTCCTTTTCCTGTGTTTTCTTCCCTTCGGTTCCTGATATTTCTAAACGTTTGCTGCTTCTAGCTGTTTCAGAGCAAGTCACTGACAAAGCCCTCAGAGTAGTTAGCTTAAGAATTTTCACTTCTGTATTCTCTACTGCATCGCCTACATTACCTCTGCTACAGCTGCTGCTTCTGATACTTCTGTGCTTTGGGGAATCTTTAGTATCCCTGCTTTTTGTGCCACGTTCTGACTTATTACCTTCTGTCACTAAAATATGGAAGAAACAATCATCTGAGTTCACCACTGTGTTATGGTAGAAGACTTAAAAGTTGACCTCCATAACCTATCAGGAATCAGAATGTTATTGTTTACGGTTAATATAAACAATACTAAAGAGTGTTCAACTATATTAAACGATGCTAAGAAATACTAAGTTACCTTTAAAAAAAACCCCCAGTCATTACTCTTTAACCCATTAAAATAATTGTGTGGTCTGTAGTAAGTGGGGAAGTTTGTTTCCAGGATAAACTGCAATATGAAATATACTAGTTTTTATCTTAGAATTTACTATGATACTGGCATGTATTTTCTAAAGATTTACAAGGTACTACCATTTAAATGTAAATATATACCATAGTTTGTTTCCTGTAATGTATACATTTTCTTGACGATTAATGTAATTTAAAAGAAGTGTGATTGTATTTATGCTCAATACCTACAAAGTGCTTTACAATATTAAAAAAATAATTGTTCAAGTCTCTAGAAACTGGATATTTCTAACTGTGTTTTTATAGTATTTTTAGCTTTCCATTCATGTCATAAAAATATCATTTAGTCATATTTTTCAATAATTAGATCACAAATCAGATCACAAAATTAATGTATGCATTAAAATAGAAAAAAACCCCTTAGCTGCCATATTAACATTATAGGTAGAGGATACAGCAGCACCTAAAGCTGCACAACAGAGTATCTGACTTAGAGACTGAGGTAAAGGTTTTCTTAAACTTTTGGGATGTTGTTTATTTATTTTCAAATCAGAATTGTTTGTAAAAACAAAAAAGCTTGCTAAATAAAACCTCACAATGTGATAGAAGTGTCTCTGCACAATTTCAGAAGAAACATTAGGGAAAAATTCAGTGTTTTTTTTAATGAAAACAATTTCTTCACAGCCTAACTGTACTTAACACATTTGTTTGCTTTTGAAAATGCTGCAAGACACTTATCTCCATGTCTACGCACCCATATAGTTCGGAAAATATCACTTGTAATGCACTGTTGTTGTCAGAGATGTGGTTCTCTGATGAGATGATGATCTCATTTTGTTTGATCAGGTTCTAAGTAACATTGCTGCTTCCTCTGGAATTGTCTTTTTTCAATAGTCCAATTTTCAAACACAATGAACTCTCCTAATTGCTTGGCTTTTTAAAAAACATATATTTAGCATAAAATATAGAATGGTGACTAATTTTCTATGTCTTTGTGAATATCTGTTATACCTCAAATTTTTCCCTACTGAGGCTACTGGAGAGTAGAAGAACAGATTACTTCATACTCCTGGCAGCATTATTTAAACACTGTGGTTCTGGTAAAATTTATTTCTTGGGATATAGTTCAATCAGTTTCATATTCTTAATATCACATGAAGACTACTCAGACCATAGCTTTATAGATGCAGAATTCTACCCAGTAGTAAAATAAGCTGTATATTTGGGGGCATCTAAAAGGGGCATAGCAATTATGCAAAAGAAATTTGAGAGGGTTTAAAATGATATTAATCATTTAAATGGATTAATCCAATAAAATGGATTTTAACAAGTAGCCTTCATTAAAAAAAAGAGAAGATATTTTTAGGACATTTGAACTCCTTTGTTGGCATTTTTGCTTTGTGGTGGCATTTTATTTTAAATTAAATTAAATTTCTTAAAGGGGAGAGGGAATCACATAACTCCCAAAGAAAATTAAAAAATGTAATTTAGGATTGCACAAAATGTTCTAGGTTGAATCGAAACAGTTTCACTCCTCTTCATTCCCTTACATGAACAACTCTTCCTTGTGGAAGACTGAGGAATGCCCAGGGTCCTACTATATTTGAGCCAGTGCAATAAGCTGTAAGAGATGAGAACTCGTATTTTAAGATGAGGATTAGGCAAAGGCCAGCTTGGTACGTAGATTTGTATTTCTGTTTAAATTTGATTTGACACTGTCAACACTTTCTGGCCAAATTGTCTTTAAATCAAATTAGCTTAAATTAAACTTAAAACTACAGTTTTAATTTGTTTTGACGAGAAGTGCGGGCTGAACCTCACCATCCAGCTTCCAGAGCAGATGTGGAGAAGTAAATAAAATGGAAAAAGGAGAAGAAAAGACAGGAAAACAAAAGGTGAAGGACAAGAAACAGAGAAATGAAATGAAAGATACTACTATAGAAATGAAGGAAAAAAAGCAGTAGCTGAAGGGGGACAAACACTAGGAGAATGTATGTTGAAGGAAGAGATGCAGGAACAAAAATAATTAAGGCCAAATCTATCTGTCCAAGACGAAAATGCCATTTCAAGCATCCAGAAACTGCAGAACTGTCACAGGGAGCTGTCTGTGCAAAAACAGAGTAAGTAAATGAAGGGGGAGTCCTGGTGGGAGAACACTGTCTGACTTCCCAGCCAGCATGATGCAGCAGCCCTTGGCCTCACAGCTGAGCCCTGAGCCCCAGGGGAACCAAGCCAGGTGCCAGGGCCCACCTGCTCATGCAGGAAGGGCGAGGGCCTATCCAGGGCCTTCAGACCTGCCTCTGGGCTCCTCCAAGGGCCCCCAAACTGCTCCCTGTTGTGGTCCACACAAGCCAGAGCTCCCCCACCACCCTCAGGAGTGCAGGGTTCCCCAGGGTGCTGGTGGGGTCCAACCACCACCCCGCTCTCCCCAACCGCCTCAGAGGCCTCGAAGCCCTGCAGCCCCCCTGACGCCCTGACAGTCAGCGCCCTGCCCCGACAGCCAACTCAGCACCTCGACACGCAGCCCCAGGCCCTGACAGCCACCTCGAGGCCCCGGCACTCAGGCCCAGGCCCTGCCACCCAGCCCGACGCTGCCCTGCTCTGCTCTCCCTGTCCAGACCGGGAGAGCAGCCCTGGGCACCCCCAGGCAGGGGAATCCCACCTTCCCCTCTGCCCTCTCAAGAAATCTCCTCCATCCCTCCCCACCTCCGCCCTGCCCCGGCCCCGCCGCCCATCCCCGGCGTGCCCCGTCCCCTCCCNGGGCACCCTGGGAGCTGTAGTCGCAGCCGGCGCGGCGGCCTCGCCGTCCGGCGCAGCCCCCCTCTCCCCCTTCCCTCGCCCCGCATTCAGCAGAGATGTCTGCGTATGTATTTCCACCCTCTTATTTCTGTACCCCACCGGGGTCTTAATGGGAATTTGACCATGGGGTGTGCAGGCAGCGGGTCCCTCTGTGCCACGAGCTATAGGTCGCAGAGCCTCATGGTGGCCGCGGAGGCACCTGGTGTCATGTCGCGTCGTGTGGCGTGGTGCGTGCCCTCAGAGCGCGCAGGCCAAACCCAACAGGCTGCAAACTCATGGTTTGGCTTTACACAAAACATTTTTGTGTTGAAAAAGAGGAAAAATCCCATTGGAATGAAAGCAGCTGGAGCACTGTTTTTCTTCAAGGCTTGACAGAATGGGAATCATAGAACCATAGAATCATTAAGGTTGGAAAAGACCTCTAAGATCATCAAGTCCAACCATCAACTAACACCACCATGACTCCTAAACTAGGCCCTGGAGTGCCACGTCTACACCTTTTTTGAACGCCTCCAGGGATGGTGACTCCTCCTCCTCTCTGGGCAGCCTGTTCCAATGCCTAACCACTCTTTTGGTAAAGAAATTCTTCCTGATGTCCAATCTAAACCTCCCCTGATGCAACCTGAGGCCATTTCCTCTCGTCCTATCGCTAGTTTCTTGGGAGAAGAGTCCAGCACCCGCTTCCCTACAACCTCCTTTCAGGTAGTTGTAGAGAGCGATAAGCCCTAGGTAGGCAGAGGCTTTGGGCAACATCCTGTTTTTTCCCTGTGTAGTTCAGTGGGCATTTCAGGTGTGAAGTAGAACAGGAGAGAACATTAATAGGCAATTTTGTCCCAGTCCTGACCGTGGACATTTGATAGTGCAAATATTTACCGCTTTGAGTATTAATTATTAGTATCGCTATACTTGCAAGGCTTATCAGTATGCTTTGAAGCCAATGCCCACTGCATCCTTTGTTTGTACTTCTTCAGAGCACTAGTCACCAAAAAAATTAATTTGGAAACACTATGTTCCAAATGGCCAGTCATTTCCATTGAATTTACTAGGCTATACTTACACACGAAATCTCCCAAGAAACAAGCATGTGTAATAACGTCTGGCAATAATTTATGTTTTTTGCACTAAGGTGGGGTTTTTTTGTTTTACAGGTAAATACTCTGAAAATACCCGATTCTCACAGGCTTTTCTTTTTGCCAGACCTCCTATTGCCTCTCAAAAGAAGAAAGAAATGACAGAGGGTGAGCCACAGTAAACAGTGCAAACTTTCCATACTGTTATTTTTAGGTTTTGGTGAGATTTTTCAGGATCCCTGTTCCATACATGGAATACTGCATTTCCAGCTTCACTTAATGGTTTGCACAGACAAAAAACTTACTTTCAAGAGCATCTTTGCTATTGTGCATTCGGTCGTACCTAATCAATCCTGGAAAGAAAGTCTTATATTCCATTTTAAGTATTTCTAGGGTTGGACACTGCTATATTCAATCTTAACATTTGAAATGTGTGTAAGCACTTTCTAAAACCTAGGCCAGTTTCACCTCTGACATTGGGTCAGCTTTACTGAGCTTAGTGGCATGTTGCTCACTTACAGCAGAAACAAACTTGGCCCTTAAAGTTTGAAAGTAATCTGTTACCATTTAACATTCTTAAAATACCTCTATGCTCAGAGACCTCCTTAAACAAACACGTGCAGGCAGCCACTGAATTGTGACCATCTCTGGGGTAGAAGGTGACAACCAGATGGAAAAAGAGCATCCTGGATAACACAGTAGAATGGGATATTTTTTACCAAGTATTCTGGACCTCCTCTTACACCTTGTGCCCCGGCAATTTTCACTGGTGATGCAAAAAGAAGGAGAAAATACAACAATAGGTTCTGGATACATAGAATCAGCCAAATCACCCTCCTCAGTATTAGGAAGTGTACTGACATATTTATTTCAGAGAAGTCCTTGAGCCCTGCAGTGTGGATGATGATCTGAATTCTTTAAAGCTGAGAGCGTTTGTAACTGAGGCTTATTTCAATATGATCTCTGCTATAATTACTTCTGCATCTACGCTCCCCTTGCCCTCCCCTTCCTGCTTCCCCTATTATAATGTAAAATTTGCAGCTACAACTGTGAAGCCTCCTTCTTGTGGTCAGGGAGAGGGCGCAAGCCCTTTTATGCAGGAGGTAGCTGTGACAGTGCCCGTGCAACATTAAACATTACCCGACAGCTTTGTGATCACTCCCAGCACTAAGTTGCCTGCTCCCTGTCCCTTTTCCCTTCTCACTTGTCCCTTCCCCCTCTCCCAAATATTTCTCCAGCCCTGTCTCATTGGTGCACTACTCTCCTTTGCCTTTTTTGGACTGCCACCCTGTCAATCTAATGCAGTAAGGCCAGGGGCAGGTGCAAACCCCTTCCTATGGCTCCTCTTACTAACCAATCCTCTACTGGCCCCTCATCCCAAAATACCTAAGAGCCAATGGAGTGGGAAAACCCGGGACCCCGGGGAGTGGGAGAGGCCAAAGCTGCTGCATTGCTGTGGAGGGGCATCCATTTAGGACCCGGGTTAGCCCAGGAGCTGCCGAAGGCTTGGATTCCTCTTGGGACTGTGGTGACTCGTGGGTAGCAGGCGCGCTCTGCTGATTCATTTTCATCACTATCAACATGGTGATCAAAGTCTTTGTAGCCACATCTTCGGGGTCTACAGCGGTAGGTGTCTCATTTAACATACTCCTTTTTCTGCTGGGATCAGGTTGGTAAATTAGCCTAGAAGATCCCAGGACAACCTGAGTTTGCATGGAGAAAAAAACACTGGATTTCTGCTAGTCTGCATTGCACACCTTATTCTTGAAAGCTACTCAAGATGTAGAGAATTCCTATTAATGCAGACTTGCTTGCATGCAAGGTTTTACTACAGGTATAACATTTACATATAAATTATCTGTCATTTAATAGATTTACTTCTGTTTGAAAAAATATATGCAATATATATTCACTGAAGAAGGAAAAAGTGGATATCGTATTTGCACAAAAGCTAAGGTAGATTGTTTACAGTAGAAGTTAATGTATTTGTTTTCAAAAGAGACTTTAGGACACTGCTTCTGCAAAAGGGGAACTCTGTCTAAGAAAGAGCCTGGAGCCAAAGTAAGCTGAATGAACGTATGCAGAAAAAAATTCTTCCCCACCCCCCTCCCTTTCCCTAGGTTTTTGGTGTTTTTTTTGTTTTTCCTTGGGGTTTTTTTTTTTGGTGTGTGTGTGTCTTGAAATGCTGTACTGATGATTTTTAGTATTGAGATTTACTGCGGTAGCTGTCAGCATAGTGTATCAGCTGAAGGGAAGGGCATGTGAATAGTAGGGAGGGTGGAAGTCCGTGGGAGGTGGGAACCGGGAAAGGACTGTTGCCTTTTATATCCAGTTCCCAGATGAGCTCAGATTGCAGTTTTCCTTTGGCAGTCACTCACTCCCAGTGACATGGCTAAACAAACTGGCTGGTGCTTGCACATAGCTGTAACTACATCTCTATTTCTCTGACACCAGCTCTGTGTCTTTAAGAAGCTTCCAGAGTTGAAAAGCTCCAAAAAACACCCCCTGTTCATGGGGCCATCATCTCTAGAAAATGAAGCAGGGGTCATTCACTAAAATTCAAATTGGAATACGGCTGAGGAAGTTTGCAGTTCTCTCATCAGCTTGTCTCACCAGCCTATCGCTAAGCCTGACACTCTAAATTTACCGTTGACATTTTAGCATTCCTTTTTTTATAAGAAATCTTAGATGCAAGGGAAAGAAAGAAGAGAGGGTTGGAAACTGCAGGTTTGGTAATTTGTAATCTAGCAGTTACTGCTCAAGTAGCTTTATAAATTGCCGTATGCTGTGCATTGGCAGTCTTTTCGCTCCTGTTTGGTCTTCTGTTTTGGTCTCCTTTGGTTGACCAAAGAAGAGTCATCCCTACCTCCTTTGCCACTCATCCATTTTCTGGGGAAAGTTGTGACTGTGACTGAAATCCCAGTGCAGACATTCAGGATGTGTGTTTTGGGGCCATCATCATCTTGTGTGCCTCAGGCACGAACTGTTGCCACTCCAGTTGTAGGACTGGGGCTGTAGTTCAGCAAGGCAGTTGTATGCGTGCTTTGATTAAACACTGACATTCAGAGATCACTTACGCAATTAAAACTAAGCGTTTCATATATTTAACACTAGCTGAACCAAGATCTTTCTTCTGCTATACACATTCCTTGTATCTTCTCCCAGCTAGCAGCTAACTCCTTTCCTCTTGGACTGCAGTGAAGGGATGTGTATGCTACACTGAACGCAGAGCAACATGCAAGCTTTATCCAGCCATTTTGAGCTGTTAAGCATTGCTACTGTGGTTTATTACTGCTCAGAAAGATAGCTAATGCCAGTGAACTGTAATAGGTATTAAGCTTATTAATGCCAATCTCCACTGTGTGGTAGCAGCCCACAAAAGCTGTTAGTGAGATCCGAGACATATACTGGAAGGAAGGGTATGGCATCTTTATGTGGCAACATGCCTCTGTATTTCCTCCTTTCTGGAGTGTTGGGTGTGTGTATAGCTGTAGCAATCTCAGAAGGCAGCGTGTGTTCAGATTACCGATACATAATTGCAATGCCAAGTAAACACTATGTTCAGCTGCAGTAGTTTTCCACATTTACTAATTAAAATGGATGGAAGGTATCCTTTCAATGAACCTTTAATGAGTTTTGGTATATATAAAATAAAACTCACTCATGCAAGGAGCCAGCACAAACCCCAATATATCACTCAAATCCTATTAAAAACAAATTTTGTATCAGCCTTGTACAGCTTTTCCTGAGAAGAATGAATTTAATCCCTAAAGAGCTTAAATTGGAAGTCTAATTGTCCCAGTAGCACTGGTGCTCTCTTCAATGTGGCTGATGTCCATCAAATGTGTGTTGTTCATTTTGAATTTCAAAATAAGATAGGCCCAGCCTCCTCTGGTGTAAATCAGCAGAGGATCATTGGCAAAGAACGAAAAACATTTCTATTCTACGTACTACACAGTCACACTACTAATTGCAATTGGTTATCATGTTAATAAATACTCTTTAAAAGTGAATGCAGTGAACCCAGTAACATTCTGGTGCTCTGGATCAGATGCTTGAATGATATAAATCACTGTGGCTCTAGACCAAATCTGCAGTCTGTATTTTTCCCCTCAATGATTCAGAAATTTGTTTTCAATAACTTCAGCTTTATTATCTTTCTGCTCCAAACTTAGCTGATCTTGAACTATTCATTAAGGCAAGCAGAAGTGGAGACACTTATTTATAGTGCTAAAAAGTACTAAATGCTTGGCTTGAAGTAAGCACTAAAAAAATAAAATAATTTTGTTACTAGCCACAGAGGTGTTTAGAAATGTGTAATATCCTGCAAGGTTCTAAGGTACCATGAATCATGGGAGAAAGGGGTTTGTGTCTTACACAGAGGAAGTCTTCCAAAGTCTTGCTTACTGCTGCTCATGGTTAGGGCACTTCTAAAATTCTTTTATTCCCAGCATTTTTTGTGATTTTTTATGAACTTGCCCACCTTCAAATATGTAGGTCTCAGAAAGACTGAGGAAAATGTAGACCATTTGAATTATGTCCTCTAAAATACAGGGTAGGGTTTTGTCATCCATGACTCTGTATCTAGCCATATATAAGCCTGAGCTCAAATTTCAAATCAATTTCAAGTCAAATCAGAGCTTAGTGTGTGATAAATAAGAATATTTATCAGGAATAGGTTGTCCATGCGGTGTTAGAACCAGAAGCTGCAGCAACTCTGCCTACCAACATTAATGTTCCTCTTGCTGTAAGTTGTTGACTATGTACCGTTTGTTTCTGCCATAGGCAGCTGGTCAACACGAATGCTCTGGATTGTGAGGATATAGATGATAATATTTAATTATGCATCAGGTTAAACTAATATTATCTGTACCTCTTACACTCTAGCTAGATAATATTTATTTAAAACAGTTTTTTCTTATTTTAAGGGACTAGCAGCTGGGGGTGGTGGAACTTAAGCTTGTTGAAAGAGAAAATGACATTGATGAAATAATAAACTGCTCACCACCACTTTCCAGGGAATCTATGCCCAAGTAATCTGAATTCTTCCCATGCCATCAGACAGAAGTGAGGGCATAAACAAGCTCCTGCAGTCTCATCCATTCTGGGAAAAACTTTTCATGTCCTCTGTGTTCTTACATCCTGGAAGATTTCCCTCTCTGTGTGCTGTTTGCTGGAGAGATTCTTTTGGTTGCCCAGCCACCTAGTGCCAGCCGCAGCAGCGGCTTGCTTTATGGTTTCATATTTAGTGTGTGTCCCAAGTCTTTTGCTCTGCCTAAACCCTAGTAATTGTAAGCCTTAAGACATAGTGCATCCTCTGCACAGTTTATTGATGTTACCATAATGAGAAACATCTTGCCTTTTCCTTATGCAGGCATAATTGCATGCAACTTTTTATTTTTCCTCAGCACTCATTTTTCACACAACCCTCTCCTAATTTTTGCTTTTAGTCCTGGTGCTGTCTGAGCCTCCTGTGTATTATGAACCTCAAGCTGAAGAAAAATCGTTTATCCAGGTTTAATTCTGAAAGTTATAGCTACAGCCATAAGCAAGGGAGCACAGAATCTACAGCTCAGTTTCCATTATCTCCTCAGAGGCACTATCCGTCTGGAGCACTAGCTATTCCAGGAGCCATATCTACTTCAGTGCCTATGTCCAAAGAGACAAGCTGACGCTGAAATTGCAGCCGACAGCACTTGAGTATACTGGCTTTCAGAGCATATGGTGAAACTCTTAGTACTGGCTCATGCAGATTTTATTAACCATTTATACAAACATTATCCTGCCACTTCCTCCAATGAAGAGTCCTTCAAGCAATCCTTTCTGCCGCCTGAATGTGTTCTGCAAATAACTGTGCAGCTAAATAGCCATTAAGAAAATGACCTCTGTTTAAAAAGTGAAAGTAAAAATATAGATAAGCACCTTTGAGATCTGTCAACCGCATGGTTTTTGAACACTTTGGATTAGTGTTTCCATTCAAAGTGATGTACTTTTTTTAGCTCACCATAAACCTCCGTTGTTGTCATAAAAATGTACAGCATTTTATGTTTGTTATTTTTTATAAGCAAGCATAGCTGTATAGATAGCTACTTCCTTATTTTAACTAGAAAAATAAATTTTATCCTTAATCATGAAAATTCATTCTTCCAATATAATAGGCTATCACTCTATTTCAGCTTTTCAGGTTTATTAGGTTATAGAAATACATAATCCATGAATTATTTCTTGTCTCATTGTCTGTCTCATACTGTTTTACGCTAGCTTGGTGTCACTTTAAATTCAGTTGTTCAGATGTCTGACTTGTGGAAGACATGGTTTCAAATCATATGATGGCTCATATGTAAAAATTACCTTGATACTTCATTCTACCTACCGTCTATATAGGACACTAACTTGCTGCATGGAGTAGCATAACTGGGAGGAGAAGAGAGTCACGTCTGGAACGTGATTGTGCTAGATAGTAATTTAGTTGTCTGTGACCGAAGAATAGTATGAGAATATTTGTACAGATCAGTCCAAACAGTGCTTGCTTAAAATGCTGCAGTACTTGTAGGGCTAAAGTTTGGCCTTACAGCTCTTAGAAAATTTTTAGACATCTACAAAATGGGGAAGTTCTTTAAATGTTGCTTAGAAGCAGTATTCCTTTAGTAGAGAACTATAGTCAGTATTACTTCTTCAAAGTAAAGGGAGAAGTTATAAAGTTTATGTCTTGCATCATAGGTGTATACAGTACTAGCATCAAAGGCAATAAGGGCCATGACTGAATTTTAGCTGGCACAGAAGCTGTGCATAGCGTGCTTTATTTGTATGCAATATGTTCTTCTTGGTCCAACTGGAACATCATTCTGTAATGTGGGAAATATTCAAGCACAGGAGTTAAGCTCTATTGGATCTTCATCAAACTTTCATTCATATTTAATTATACCTAGCATTAAAGAACAGGGACAGAGATAAACATGTGGCTCATGGAAAGCTAAATGTCATAAGTAATGAGTAGGAAAAAGGAGACTGTTACATGTTGGGGAGAATAAGTACATTCTCAGACCTATGCTGACTTTAGGCAGGATTAGCTTAGGTATCTGTACGCCACACTCACAGATCTGGGAACAGAGTAGGAGGCTTCCTGCTGAGCCTCGTTTCTTAGATGGAGGTATCACCACTTCCAGGAAAGAAAGAAAGAAGCTGGGTGTGTGTGTGGGAAAGTAATGGCAGCAGTCTGGGTGCTAAGAAGCAGTGTTGAATTTCAGCTTCAAAAAGTTTGGGGGCTACTGGAGTAGTGGATCCAGCTTAACCTACTTGCATTAGTTCTGCTTGTAATAGCAATTGTTTTCATTTTAAACAAGGAATTTTGTTTTTCCTCTTTTCTAACCAGATCAAAAAGAAACAGCAAGAAGTAGTGGGCTTTCTAGAGGCCAACAAGATTGACTTTCAGCAAATGGACATAGCAGGTGATGAAGACAACAGGAAATGGATGAGAGAGAATGTCCCAGGTGAAAAAAAGCCTCAAAATGGAATTCCCCTCCCTCCACAGATCTTCAATGAGGAGCGGTATTGTGGGGTAAGAAGCTGTTTGGAAATTTAAATACCTTCAGAGAGTCTTCTTTCACAGAAAGTGGCTCTTTTCCATTAGTAGGAACTGTCCTCATACAAACTCCTTAAAACAATTTGAGATTCACTTTGGAAGAACAATTCTTAGAAAGCATTTTTTATGCACAGAAAGGCAATGAAACAAAAGATTATCCCTTTTTAAGAGAAAAATACACACAGAGGGAAAACTGACCAGAGAAACTCTGCTTAACAGGCTTTATAGATTATCCACTGCAGACCCAGAGCCTATGCAGGACCCAGAGCTCACTGCAAGGTGTGGAGTTTGCCGCCTGTGAGGAGCTCTGTGTTTTCCTCTCACGTTCTGCTACCTCCTGCTGTGTAGCTCAGCCACAAGTTGTCCTGCTGTTGGGTCTCAGCCTGCACTCTCACTTCAGCTCCTGAAGACCAAAGGCGGTACTGTCTAGGTGACAGTATGGCTTCTTCACACAATGTCTCAGGATAACCAAATGTAGGCTATCAAGACAGCTCAGCTGCACTTGGAGTAGTAAATGCTCAGTTATGTGGTTCGACAATACCGAGCTACTCAAGACTAGTGGGGTTCATAGCAAGGCTGATCCACTACCTCTAGCTGTATTGCACTTTGCTTCTTGAACTTTCAGTTAATTTTGCATGGAGAGTGTTGATATTTTTTTTGTTTGACATAGACTTATCTGGGCTGCTAGGAAGTCAAGTAGATGTCTGAGGCACCAGGGGCCATGAACAGGAATCTTTCTTTTCCATTATATTATAAAAATAAACAGGAATTACAGTTGACTGGAATAGTTCTCGTATGTGGTTTGAATTATTGAAATTATACTGCTTATTCAGTAAATATCCAACTCTTCATAATGGAAATTTTAATGCTCATCAGATGCTTTTATATTTTCATATATGCTTGTAACAGGTTATTTCTCTATATTCAAATCAGTGATAGATAATACTATATCAGAATGAATATTAGGATCGTGAATCAAAAGAGATATCTGAGACAGTTTTTTCTCATAGTCTGGATGGAAATACATAGTCTGGAAAGTACTCTGATATGCTCGCTGAAATGAGCTTGCAAAGTACTCTGAAACGCAGATCACATAGAATCAAAGAATCATGGAATAGTTTGGGTTAGAAAGAACCTTTAAAGGTCATCTAGTCCAACCCCCCTGCAATGAGCAGGGACATCTTCAACTAGATCAGGTTGCTCAGAGCCCTGTCCAACCTGACCTTGAATGTTTCCAGGGATGGGGCACCTACCACCTCTCTGGGCAACCTGTTCCACTGTTTCACCACCCTCATTGTAAAAAACTTCTTCCTCATGTCTAGTCTAAATCTACCGTCTTTTAGTTTAAAACCATTACCCCTTATCCCATCGCAACAGGCCCTGCTAAAAAGTTTGTCCCCATCTTTCTTACAAGACCCCTTTAAGTATTGAAGGGCTGCAATAAGGTCTCCCCAAAGCATTCTCTTCTCCAGGCTGAGCAACGCCAGCTCTCTCAGCCTGTCCTCGTAGAAGAGGTGCTCTCGGATCATTTTTGTGGCCCTCCTCTGGACCCGCTCCAGCAGTTCCATGTCCTTCTTCTGTTGAGGGCTCCAGAGCTGGACGCAGTACTCCAGGTGGGGTCTCACCAGAGCAGAGTAGAGGGGCAGAATCACCTCCCTCGACCTGCTGGCCATGCTTATTTTATTGCAACCCAGGATATGGTTGGCCTTCTGGACTGTGAGCACACATTGTCGGCTTGTGTCCAGTTAGTGAGTCCAGTTTTAAGTTACTCCACAAACCCAGAGTGAACTACTGCAAAGGTTGTTTTGAGAGAGAAGGGATTTACATGCCACTAAGTTTTCAGAATTAACTTCAGTTGTCTCAGAGCAAAAGTTGCTAGTATGAGTAACAGAGTGCAATTGTTTCCTCATTTTCTCATAGGAATCTTAAAAGAGAGCTTGGTAGGTTGGAGTTCATGTGCATTTCAACATCCAGTCTGCACCAATAAAAAGTATAATTTGATATATCTTACTCTGAATTTTGTGGCAGCCAATCTGGCAATAAATATTTTTGATATTCCCTGGGGAGGTTATATAGTGAATTAAAGAGTAATTGCCTTACAAAGTGTTGCAGCTGGTCAGCCTTGCCAGTAAATGATAAATATACAGTTTTTACTCTATGTCTGAAGCTATTTCAGGAAGCCAAATAATCTACATCTTGAAATAAATTTAAGCTAAGAAAGAGTCCTTTGCAAAGACACCTCTATGTGGAAAGGGGTCCAGAAAGAAGTTGCAGCTACTGATTTAAAAACTAAATCAAATTTACAATTAGTCTAAAAGTATCTGGAATTCTAATGTACCCAGCTCTCAAAGCTCATAGGTAATGATCCCAGTGGGTGCATAACAGAGGTTAATTTACAGCATCATTATTTCCAAATAAATAAGGTAAGGGTATCCATATCAGTACATGAGCCTTTCCCTTCTCCTCAGGGGAAGGTGCCTTAAGGGAGCTGCACAGTGTATGTGAACTGGGATTATGTGGGCTGGTTGAGAACATGGCCAGGGGCTGGCAGACTGGTGCAGAATTCCTCTAAGTGACATGATGTCTTCTGCAGCATGTCTACAATATAAAGCTGGGGATTTGCATTCTACTTCCCTGCATAACCTGTGCAGGTCCAACAGACCCACAGTTCTGAAATCCAGAACTGTTTTACGCTGTTTAAGGTTTACATGATATATCTTAAATCTTCCCCTGTGTCCCACTTCCTTTGTCCTCAGTGACTTTATTAAAAATAGGGCTGACAATTGCAAAGGTCTGTCTGAGTCATGGACTCCAGTCCAGTATCCTGAATTCATGAAAGTGCCTTTAAAATATGTTGCTGTTGTTAGTATAGTCTTCAAGGGCCTCAGTCTTGTGGCATCTAGAAATGTTCGAATTTGTAGCCTGGGTATATGTAGCCGGTTTATACCCATTTCCTGGTATACCAAAATCACCCTTTAGCTTAAACAGCTGTAGTCCAATGTATTTGTAAATGGGAATCATATCCTCTTTTAATCTTCATTTTGCTACGTTAAACAAGTCAGGCTCTTTACACCTCTTTTTTTGTAAGACATTTTCTTTTGCTCTTTCTCCTTCCTCCTAATTTTTTTCTTTATTCATTCCCGTGTAGTCCTTTGTTTTTAGGTCAAACTTGTTACATTTCATTTCTGCTCATTCTCCTTTCCAAAATCACTCTTTTCCCTCACTTCCTTTCCTATCGATTGTCCTGTATGTTTGGTTCCCGTTCACACATGTGCATGTGTATACATATTAGCAGCATGCTGACCTGGGAGCACTGGGCTTGGGGAGATGAAAATTCAAGATAAAAGATTTCCTTCCTCACCCTGAGAAAGAGAGATTTGAAGAGTGACATGACAACCTTCAAGTATTTTAAGGGCTGCAGCAAAGAGGAATTCATTATTGATCTGAATTCAGTATTGACCCTGCTTTGAGCAGGAGGTTGGACTAGATGGTCTCCTGGGGTCTCTTCCCAGCTGAGTTATCCTGTGGTCCTAGGATTTTGTAAAATATGTTCTGCTCCACACCCACTGGAGGTGGGACAAAATGTAATGAGCAAAAAGTGCAGCAAAGGAAGTTTAAGTCAGACATCAGAAAAAAATATGTAGTGTTCAGAAGATTGTCTCATCATCTCATTAAAGGTCATTACTAATGGATTGGAGAAACACCTATCAGGAAGAGTGTAGTAGTTCCTGCCTTGGAGAAATGGTCCTGTGAGGTTTTCTTCAATCCCCTCTTCTGCAGTTCAGTGAAATTTTGGGGGTGGGGGTAAGGAAAGAGGGGATACTGGGGACAGGTGAGGAGGCTTCCTTTTCATGCTGGAATAGACTGACATAATGAGCAAGTAAATGCAGTCCTGTTGCTAATCTGCTTTTCTGCTGATACATAAAAATATCTGCATCTTCTGTCTGACCCTGAAGAGCTGCTTCCCTTCCTAACTTGTACTGTAAAATGGAGGTTTCTTATGGATGCATTTATGAAAATACCCCAACTGTGAGCAGCTTTTCCGCGAGGTCAGAGAAGCTTAAGGCTGTCTTATAAATAGCTTGAATCTTATTTTTCTTTCAGATCTTTGCTATTGCCACTTGACGAAACAGATTAGAAATGGATTCATTTTGTATGCCTGGCTGTAGCACCAACTTCAAGTATCCATTCTAATCCATCAGTGTTAGCAATTATGTTCTTATTTGATCTTTTCTTAAGCTGCTTTTTTGCTCATGTCTAGACAGACGTCTGCATCTGTGTCACTTTCTAAATATATTGAGCACTCTGTTGCTCTTGTCTTTGCTTTTGCTTAACAAAAGACCCCTAGAATACTACGAAAGAAATGGAATGTAAACTTCTGGTTTTCTCTGTAAGCTGAAATCTGTGCTTCTCTCTGTAAACTGAAATCCATAGAATAAAATACCCATGTACATATTTTTTTTTAAAGAATCTCTGAATTGTTAGGTAAGACTTTTATTTGATGCTTCATATAACTGCTAAAGTCAAACATATGGAAATCATAGGGACCTCTGGAGGTCTGTAGTCCAGCCTGCTGTTCAAAGCAGGGATAGCTTTGAAGCTAGCTTATGTTGCTTGGGGCTTTAGCCATCTGAGTTTCAAAAGTCTCCAAGGATGGTGTTTCCATGCTCTCTCTGTGCGCTCTGACCTGTTGCCGTACCACTCATGTGGGGAGGAACTTTCTGGTGATGTCCAATTGGAGTTTGCTGTTTTGCTGTCTGGCATTTCCACAGTGGTCATACAAAGGATGATAGCATAGAGTGTATATATGCATACACAACCTTGTCATAAAGAAAAACTCATGGAGGTTTTTTTTTTTTTTAAATATGTTTCACTGTATTTTTCAAAGACTAGTTCCAAAGACAAATGACACCACTACCCCCTGGTTTCTCTTCAGTGACATTTCTCTTCAGAAGACATTTATGTCTTCTCATACAGGTATGATATTATTGCTTAGCTGAAATAAATTGCTACTGCTCATTTTTCTTTTTGCCTGCCTTGGGAACAGTTATCTTTGGTCATTCAGTGAATGGAGATGTGAGCAAGTCACCAGCAGGAAAGTAAGAGTGCAAATATACAATACAAAAATTATTCCATGATGACTGTACTCATGCTTTTACCCCATGCTAAATAGCTAATGGCTTACTCCAGTGTAAGCAAGGTAAGTGACCTTCCATTTACTGTGAGATACCACAGTTACTGTGGGATGTCATTGTACACTACCATTTGCCAAGGAGTACCTAATATGATAGAAGGTTGTATCCTCTTCTGATAAGGAGTTCATCTGGTCATTCACATGTCTTGTTTGTGCCCTCAGGTCTGGTTATCTACAAGGCTATGTGTCTCTGGAGATTTTTAGTACACTTGGGGGTCTGCTGCTTTTCCTCTGGGGAGGAACTAACAAGATGTATAAAATATCAAGTCTACTTCATGGCCCTTCCTTGTTATAGTCTTCTCTTTGTTTCCCAGCTATTGACATGTTGTGCCATAGTTTGCTTAGGCTGTATTATGAGTATGTGGTATGCAAGAGGACATAAGTTTCCTGTGTTTGTATGGCCTGTCAAAGGCCCATGTCAAATACCACCAGCCTTTTGAATTGCAGAAAATCCTTGTGTTCTTGTTTGCTGTATTGCTCCTAAGTTTATGGGTTAGACTTCAGACACTGGCTTTCTTAAATACTTAGGGCATATCTGGGTTAGATAAGAAGGAGAACCCCACAGCAATGTGAAAACAGCAAAGAGATGGTTTGAGAAATGGGTGACCTGGAGCAACAGCAGGTATTCTGTTTGGTCAGGGCAAAATCTGCTCTGGGGCTTCTCCCAGACCGGGCGGTTCCCACTGCCTGTAGCTAGGTCTGCGTGAAAGCGAATCTGTCCCTTAGATAAATCATTGAAATGGGCTGTCATTTATTCTGTCTGTTAAGCTATGTTGCCTCTTCCAAACTGGACTGAAATGTCATTGATTCCAGTCTTGTTGACGTTAAGGTGACTTCTCAACCATCCACTCCAGCCTTTCCCTAGGATTACCCTCGTCCAATAATTTATTCTCTGGAAATGCTAAAACAGCCCGATAAAACAACTCAGGTCCTAACCCAGCTTTACAAACAAGTGTCAAGGATGAGTCAGCATCTTATTATTTACAGGCTTCTATTTCTGGAGTTATTTGGGATGTGGGGGAGGATGGTAAAGTGGTCAAGGCAGCAGTCTAGGACTCAGCAGACATGCGTTCAGCCCTCTGTCCTACACGGAGCTGCTGTGTGATTGTGGGCCGGTCACTTATGACCAGAGTTTCTGCTGAGATCTTAAATACATGTTGATTTTTACCTGTGTAAGACTTGAGTCATGAACTTTCCAGTAACAAACTAGTGATAGCAGAGCTTCCTTAATTGATAGGAAAGTTGTACAGGTGAATACAGTAAAGACCATGCAAGTTTTAGGTGGTAAGATAGGAGCCATCCCTCATGTCTTTTCAGTTATATCAGCGCTGAAGAGAAAACGGATATTTAACGTAATGATTTATAACTCCAGTTCACCTGTGGACAAGACATTTTGGCTGGTACATATATGTCAGAGGGAACAACACAGTCCTTTGCTAAGTTTGTCTGAAAAGTAACTGTGTTTTCTAACTGGAGTGCCAATCTTTAAAATAAACACTTTCCTCATTATCATTTCACTTGTGCTATTATGTTGACTGTTGCCTTTTATTTGCCATAAAGCTGTCCAGGGTTTTGAGAGCCTATTTTGTGTTCTTACTCACAGCAAGTTTTATTTCAACATTTAAATGGGAATAGCTTTGCTTTGGTGTGTACAGCTGAGGCACACTAAAATGAGACATTTAATTTTATCTGATTCTGACATAGATGTGATAGAATTAAAGTATAAGTCTCTGGAGAGATTTGCCCATTTGTTCATTTTGCCAGCCAGTGTGAAACTCCCTTTATCTGAGTCTTCTTCCTGGGGCTTAGATAATGCAGGTGCTTGTACAAATGCACAGTCATTCTCATCAATATAAGAAAGACTTGCCTGGGCTAGCCTCTTCCTCCTGTGCTTTTTGTTTGATTTTTGTTACCAATTCTCTGTTGTTTGTTTGTTCCTTTTTTAGGATTTTGAATCCTTTTTCTCTGCTAAAGAAGAAAATATTATTTATTCATTCCTGGGTCTTGCTCCTCCTCCAGGCACAAAGGTATGCACTGCTGTCCTTCCATGGGGGCTATTTATTTGATTTTAATAAAAGATGAAGATAGCCAGTGACTCAGCATGTCAAATAAGGGGCAGTGACAAGCATTACATTAGATGCTGGTGCAGCAAAGTGTTCTTAAGGGAAAAAAAAACCATGGCTGGTCCAGTAAATACTAGAAAATACTTATGTCTTCCCTTCTTTCACTGCAGGCTTGTTACCAAGCATCCAGCTGATGATTTTTGTTGTTGTTGTTGTTGACACAAAGCGGTATTTTATGATGTTCAGCTTTTAAATGATGCAGAATTTCCTAATGCAATTTATAGGTTGTGTTAATTACAAGAAACCTTCACTTCCCCCTGAGTGCATCAAACCTTGAGCAAACAGGGTTTCCACTGGCCACCAACAGAGGGGCTGGGGTGTGGACCCCTTCCATCCTCTGTGTACGTGCAGACTGGCACTATGGGGTTTGCTCCCTCTGCCTTGAGGAGATAACTTAAAGTCTCACCCAGGACGTCACAAAGTCCCTTTGGCAAGTCTACCTGTTGTTCTCCATCCACTGTATTTTGACAATGTTCTAATATATTTCTGGCAAAAGAAAAATATGTTTCTTTGGGTTTTTTTTTTCTTTTTTCTTTTTCTTCTTTTTACAGAAAGCAATCTGTTTTATCTTTAACAGCGTCATCTTCTAATTACAAGTTTTATAACTGAGAGCATTACAGCTCTTTTATCCTGAGATCATGTTAGATGATAATCAAATGTTGCCATCTTTCACGTGTGTGATTCAACAAAAGAAATGCATCAAGAGAGTGATGAGCCAGAGTGATAGCAGAGAACTCTGCTACATTGTGGTGACCTGGCTGAAGAATTGCCCTGGAGCATGAGATCTGCCTTCTGGTCCAACTCTGCTGCCAACTGTGTAGCAACTTCGAGTGAAACACTGTTGTAAATGTCTCTGGTTTTCCTCTGCTGTAAAACCAGAGTGAAAAATGAGCTTTGCTAAGTGCTTTGAGAGCTACAGATGAAGAGATACCCAGGGGAGAGCCACAGTTGCTATAAATGTCTTTGACACCGAGTCCCTGTGTGATAAGGAGCAAGTGATTTAAACTTTCTGCTTTAGCTGTGCCATCTCCCACCAAGGGAAATAGAAATTACTTGCCTACCTCACAAGGGTCTTGTGAGAATTCATTTAATTAACATCCACAAAGCCATGAAAGACTTAAAGGACTGCAGGTATTACCTATTAGAATCATTATAAAAGATACATGGAGAATCAATGAGATAAAGAAAATTGCATTTTTCCATCTTCCCACTTCATACATTATCTGCTCCTTCATGCAAGGTTCTGTTAGATAGCACGTCTATGAAGCAAAGTAGCAATTTTTTAGAATTCATTCATTCCCAGCTGTCAGCAGAGGCTATTACAGTTTCTACTTCGTGACAACTTTATAAATGTTGAAAATAATATGTTTGCTACATTCTGCTGGGCAGATAAGTGTTAGTGCTATTGGTAGCAAGCGTTTGGTTTACGTTGATTAACTGCTGCATTGGTGGTGGTGGTGATTGTTTCAGTCCAGCAAGCGGAAATAAGTGAAAGTGTTTTTAAAAAATCTGTGTAAAGAGTGGAAGTATATTTACATCATCTCCCTTTTAGAATCTGTTCCTGAATTTGAGAGAGACATATACAAGTGTTTTAGCATTTGTTGCAGAAGTGTTTCTCAGCATCTTCACTGCATGACAGCCTGGATGTGCTTTGTCATACAAATGACCTTGCTGCACTGCTTCTGCTTTCCTTTCATTAGGCTGTCAGTTCAACCTTAGCATGAAGTACAATGGATAGCACGTGACGTTGATTTCCAGCACCATGAATCTGGAATAGTAAGTCAGGTGTGGAAGAGATGGTGATGATGACACATACGACAGGGTTTCCTACTAATATCTTCTTAAATAATTGTATTTTTTTTCTGGACTATGGTGATAATTTAGAAAAGAAGCAAACTATAAAGCATGGAAACACCACAAAACAGTCAGTAAGCATTTGCTTTCTAGGGTTTTTTACCTCACTGAGACATTACAAAGATTAATATGAAGCTGATACAAGTTTTATACTCTTGCCTCAGGAGATTCTCTTTCCTTTTCCATCCATCTTTTGTCGCATATTGCACCAGCAGTAGAGAAGCTCTTTAATGACCGTGATGCTGTTTCACAGCACAGTCCAGTCCACTAGGATCCTGACTCAGAACTGCTTTGAGCCTATTTCCTAGAGCAAGCAGATGAAGGACCTTTTTGCTACTCCCCCAACAAATTATAACTTCCCAGCAAAATGCTTGTAGTTAAATTCATTGCCACGTCAGCCTGCTGAGTGCAAAATACATGTTTCAGTTCTGCAGATTCTCATTTTTGTAGCCCTGACTTCTCTCTGGGTTAGGTGGCTACAACTTGTCACCAGACCTACTTGTCCAGCATTTACATTGAACTGTTACTGATAGGTATTGGAGCTCTGATGGTGCCACAGCCTAATGTGCAAGCTGATCTGCACTTACAGGGTGAGCCTGATATGTCTAGGACACATCAAAGTTGTCACCAAGGTGCAGATTGACTCTAAGAAGACACATGTAAAGAAGCTCTGAATACACACGGATATAAAGGAGATCCTTCTCAGATCTACAGCACACATGCAAAGTAGTCTTTACACAATTATTTACTTAAGTATCCTCCTACTTACAAAAAAGCTGTAATTGTTTTAGTAGGAAATAGCAAGTCAGCATCAAAGTTAACCAGGCTGGCTGGAAAACAGGCTGGGGAGCAGCTCCCTAAGTAGGCGCCTACCCCTTCCTGCAGCCTGCCAAGTTTGGACCTCTGCTAAGGGTTCTGGTCAGGTACCACTGTACAAATGGCCGGTTGCTGTGTCCATTACTGTGTTCCCGGATCCAACACAATCAAGTATTTAGATGCCTGGATGGCATATGGAAACTTCTGCAGATCTTGGTGGAAAGGCCAAAGCTCTAAATGCTAACTGTTTGCTTAGATCACTGTGAGAGTCAGCAAAGATCTTCACACTTTTTTTTCCTATACGCCAAGTACATTTTTATCCTTAAAGGATGCCATGTGGCCATAAAACTTAGTGACATTACAGGAAATCAATACATATTTTTGGTACTTCAGAAAGGGTCAATTAGCTCACATCATCCTGTCTCTCCTGTTGCCTCCCCATCATGCTGGTTATCATGTTTTCTAAAGCATCATTTAACAAGGATGAGTAGCAGTTTCATGTGCCTAAGAGAAGAAGCAGGCATAGCGTTTGTGTTAATAAATTATTTAGTTTATTAATATGAAATACCTTCTCACTTGAAGGAATACCTGGTCTAGAATACTTCGAACTTCTAAACACATTTCATGGCAGGCTGGGATTTAGAGGACAGCTGTGCTTTATGCCTGAGTCAAAGATCACTCAAGTTAGTGATAGATTTCTGAATTATCCCATTTAATCTTGGATTAGTGGCATGAACAGTGATGTGCCAATAGTACACGTGTGTACATTTGAGGTATAATCAATGTAGTTTGTATGTCTAGGGTCAGGTGTGTCAGTCTCAGCTGCCTCCAAAGTTGGGTATGTTTCTTTTTAGGGCCCCCATCATTTTTATGCTTAGTCTGAGACTGTTCTCAATATTCTTGAAAATGCTCTGAAATATTGGCAATGTGTGAACAGCCCATTAAAAACTCCAGCTGCACCACTTGTTTTCTAAAATGGCACAGGTCAATTGTTTTGTCAATGAGATGCCTATTACTTAAACTAAGATGACAAACAGTATGCTGTATTACTACACCTTCTGAGTATCTTAGCAAGGTTTGAATGCAGGTAATTAATAGCTTTTTATTTTCAGGGACAAACAGTTTTTTTGAGAACATTTTAACTGCCATGGAATAATGCTTCCATTTCTCAGAATTCCAGAGAGCCAATAGCTTGTAGCAAGATCATTTAGGTTTGCAATTGCTCTGTGAACTCAGTGAAGCTGATTTACTTGAGCTGAGGGTCTGTTTTCAAATCCTGTATATAATTAAGTCCTTAATCTTAGTATTCTTGGTCTTAATATCCATAATCTTGATATCCCAACATCCATAGATACTTGAGCTTTAGTCTTTTTGTTGAAGGTGACTTCTACTAAGACTGCTTTGAATTAGAAACTTACAGTATGTATGTTTTATTTAAAGAGAAAATGACCTGTCAGCCAAGCTTTATAAAGGGTACTTAATTTTAAATTAGTTAAAAATCAAATTTTGTGTTTCTATGGAGAGCTAGTGTAATGATGATATTCCAAACATCACAGTTCTCCATATAATTAACAAGAACTCTGTATGTGTGTGTGCATGTGTGCGTGCGCGTGTGTTCTGGCTGATAACACGCTGCTTCTAGAGTTTAGTTCTTTCAGCTACAACTTTTTTTTGCCTTATGCTCTGAGTAAGTATATGATTCATCTAAGGTAGTTTTACACAATAGGTTTGTTTTAATTAGAATGCCATCCTCAGTCTTTATGTATTTTATGTATCTGCCAAAAAATACTGAGTACATAGATTTTAAAATGAAATGTTAATATACATGCTGAAAATAAATATCTAACCAATTTAGTTTTCATTAACACTATCCTTTTCATTTTAGGAACTGCTACAAAGAAAGTATCTGTAAGGAAGTTATAATTTGCTTAAGAAAACAATGTATTAACACAATGTTGCACAAGAGAATTTCAATTATATCTGTGTTACTACATATTTTAATCTTCAAATATTTTGTTATCTTGGGGGGGGAGGGGGAAGTAAAAGATAAATTAAGCCAAACAAATGCCTCTGCAGGTCTGCTTTTAATAACAATGCCACCAGCATCAAGAGTGCAGTGACCCCACAGTTTTATGTGTACTTGAAATGAGACAATATTGCCAGAAAAAGAAATAGTTGTTTCTCCATCCTCCTTCCTCTGGCTCCTTCTGCTTACTCCCAGCTGCTCATTCCTCTCCGCAAGCATCCCCCACATCCTGGCAAAAAAATCCATGCAGCTGTGTAATGGAGTGTGCAAATGGTGTGAGATGATAGATAGAAATGTTTTTCATTTTAAAGCTTTGATCTTGATCAAACCCCTGCAGCCCTGGAAAGGCTTTTTGCTGCCAGGAGGGCAGGGGCAGTGCAGTGCTGGGAAGGACTGCAGGGAGGGTGATGCTTGCTGCTTATACATTTTGTTGTTGTTGTTGTTTTTCTCTGCAGAGAGGAAAGGGAACTTATGAGCCTATGTGCCTACTCTCTTTTCATGACAAGCTCCTTACATATAGAACACATTTTCCATGATTCAGGAGAAGATTGCCAAAAGGGCACCAAATCTTACAGACAGTGAAGTTTCAGGAAAAAAGATAGAACTGCAGAAGTATTTTGTCCCTCTTCACTCTGTCATGATATCTGCTTCCAAACATTCCTGACCTCCTTTCTGTCATTTTTGTCCCCATCCAGCAGAGCATCTCAGCAGGAGGGCATGGGTTATATTGCATACCACATCATGGGACAAAGATCCCTAAGTCAGCACTCACCCAAGTCTTCTCTGGGGCTAAAAGCCAGATGATAGCTATGCTACTGCCACACTTCTGCAGGCTAAGTACACTGCCTGAAGAAATCGTATATGATGAGGACACTGGAGGAGGACTTGTGAAGCTTAAAGGACAGGGGATCATACTGGGAGCTTTTGTTTAACTGTAGAGGCAAATGAGATGATTATGGAAAAGCAGAACCAGGTGGATGAGTTGTAAGGGCTTGGTCACAGGGATGAGAAAGGAGCTCGTCTTCTGGTCAGGGATGTGCTGCTCGGCCCAAGGTGTGTAAGACTCAGGATGACACAGGACAGGACCTCCCCTGAGCCCAATTCTCTGTTGCTGGAGGCAACCACACCAGATAACACCTCTCAGAAGTGGTCAAATTCCCTTTTAATGAATTAGGTCCTTTGCCTCCGCTTCTCTACTAGAAAGCTCTTCCAAAATTTCACACTGCTGATGATTAGAACTTTTATTTACAGCCAGTTTGTACTCATTTTGCATCTACCTCAGTGCTCTTCCTTATCCTATCTGTCCCTGATGTTTAAACCTGATCTATTTTTAGAGAGCCATCATATCCCCTCACAGCATTACATTCAATAGATTAAAGTAATGAAGCTTTTTTTGTCACCCTTTCATAAGACAGGCTCTCCACTCCCTCAAATATTCCTATAGCCCCCCTCTGCACCTGTTCCAGTCTGAATTTCTCTTTCTTGAGCCTGGGTGACTGCAACGGTACAGAGCAATCCAGAGGAGGTTTTGCCTTGGCCTTATACAATGACATTAATATTCACTTTCAGCTCCACTGGCTATACCTCACCTCATACATCTGAGGGTCACATTTATTACCTCTTTCGCTGTTGCATCACATTCATGGCTCAGTTATTCTGTGATTATTTAAATACATCCATTTTTTTCTTGTTTGATGATCATCAACTAGCAAGCTCCCAAAGTGCAGTAGAAACACCTGTTTCTAATCTCTGTCCCAGAACTACCTGTCCCAAATAATGTGACTTTGCACTTCATGCTATTGCATTTCATCCTATTTCTGTTGTTCCACTTGAGGCTATACAGGTCTCCTTTTATCTGACACAGCGTGTGATCCAGTGTGAGCTTTCACAGCTACCTAGCTGAAAGTACAACAGGACTTAAAATAAAGAGCCTTCTAGGAGGTGCTTGTTCACGGTGCTGGAATAAATAGATTTGGTAGATTGGTGAGTGAGTTGAGGAACAGTTTCTTGATGATTTTAAACAAGGAAGTTAAGAGACTATATATGAAATCCTTTATTACTTCTGGTTTTCTGTAGCTTCTTGATGAAGTTTAATTGGAATGCATGCTGGTGAAAAAGGCTTTTTTTTCTGAAGCTAGAATGTGCCACCAGGGTGAGCATCAGTTTCTATTAAACTTTCCACAGAAAAGTTAGAGAATCTACTATGCTCTGAAGAGGAAGAAGTGCTTGAATTCATGTTTTCCCTACACAAACCCCATGCCTTTACCAACAGACCAACATGCCAACAGGTGTTGCTTTCACAGGATAATGTCCAAAAGCATATCTTTTCATTTGAGTGCTGAGTCAAAACTAGAAAAACACCTCCCAAAACTGTAAAGTCAGGAGTTTTATAGAAATGAATGTGCCCTGAGGCTAACAATGACTTCTCTTTTGCTGCCAGGAGACTGAAAAGTCTGATGCCTCAGATGAAACTGAGGCACACGTGGAAGACAAGGCAGATGAAGGGGCTCATGAAGAGGCTCAGTCTGCTCAGTCACCATCAGAAGATCAACAGGTAATTTTTCCTTTTTCCCTTTGTGATATGAGGGTTTTACCTGTTCTAAGTGCATGAAGCATAAACCCACAGGCCCTCTTAGTGTGCCACAGGGTGGGAAGACTGATTGCAGAGTGGTCCTGCTCATCTTTTGGATGCATTTTCTTTGACATCATGGTGATATGACACCTAGATAAACTCCAGGGAACTTTGCTCTGAATCTTGAATAACAGCAGTTGTCTTTATTTAACAGTTTGCTTTTGCCACTTGTTACCATGAGCTTTTTTTTTAACGCTCATTTGGAACCAGACTCTAGTTACGGAGAATGAGTTAGGACTAGATATCTGAGTCCTATCTGTGTGGAAAAAATTGGTGCTATCAGTGGCCAGCATCTGCAGTGTTTGTAAATCTAGTTGTTAATGTTTGTTGTCATGTACCAGCATTGACTGCTGTTGGAGGAAGCCAGATCTGACAGCGTCTCTCCAGGCCATGCAGAAGCCCCTAGGCGGTGTAGAAATGGAGACCATTGTTATCCTTTCTGCCTGCATCATGATCTGATATTACAGTCATGTGGGCAGATCTCAAACTGCAGTGCTAAAGGTTCTTGGAAGAGCCACCTGAGTTCCTTCAGTTCCCTAGCATAATATCCTGCAGTTAGCTAACATCAGTAAAGTACTTGTGGTTGAAAGGGGAATGGATCCTGCAAAAAGGGACCATTCTGTTGTGTGCCTGTGTCTTCCTCAGTGGGGTGTTTATGTTACTGGCCAGGTTCTAGACCCAGTAGAGACTAAGCAGAAATGGATCCTGCGTCTGGAAATAGGGATCCAGCTGCTTTATTTCTCCTAGTGCTCTGACAGTTTGGCATTTAAGGATGGGTTTATTTTGATGTTGCACTGTCAGGTGACTTCCCAAAGAGGTAGGCCTACTGGCTGGATCAAGCATTTACACTTGTCAGGCTTTTTTGTGGTTTGTAGATCAGATGGTCCCAGTGGACTATCTGTCACAAATGCATCATCTTTTTCACTAAAGACCAAAACAAACATGTTTTGGTTTTTTTCCATCTAGCTGCAATGTTTTTACAGAGGAAGTACCTCTCTAAGTTTTTCCCCATTACCCTTTTTAACAATGACTGAACCAGTCATTGTTAGGCTGGAAAAGCACCCTTTTACACAGCCTCATGCAAGTCTTAGGCACTGGGAAGTCCCATTTAAAATTTCAAAATGGTGATGAGAAGAGACAGTTCTCAGTGGGAACTGAAATTTCTCCTTAAATTATATCCGAGCACTTTTCATGTCTCTATGAATTTCAGCTGGCACCTGAGTGCCATCAAATAGCTTTTTCCTTGGCTCTTAAGAGAAGCCCAGCATAAAACTGCAGTGCATCCCCTGGCTGGATTAAGTTACTTGTCATTCTGGCTGGCATTCTACTCTAATGTTTTTCAAATGAGAACAGAATGCTGGAACACGTCTGCAAATGTGTCAAGCAGCTGTGTATGAGAGGTTTTGTAATGACATAATGCAATACCACTCCTGTACAACAAGCACCTTGCTCCATTTCTCACAGCATGGATTGGAGCTGTACGTGGAAAATATATTCTGCTTTAGTTTTACAAGGAGGGGAGTGGCAGAGGAGAGCACCAGGCAAGATAGTGTGTTTGAACAGATCTTTCTGTGGTTATGAGGGCATAAAATATGGTTAGTCTTACAAATCCTCCCCTTTCACCTGCACAGTCTTGGCAGTATTGAAATGTTCTTACATGGTCTTACATAAAGAGGAGGAAAAGTCTTCCTGAAATTGTCCACTCTGATACCCGCCTTCATCATGCCAGGTGTATATTAGCTCCTAGGAGAAGAAAAAAAGCACTGTTTCTGCGCCTGTCTCACTCATTTTTAGAGAGAGTACTCACCACTGCAGGCAGCAAGGTACCAGTGGCCCCTGGCAGGGATGCACAAAAACCATTTTTCACCCTGTTCCACCACCTGCTCCCCATGTCACCTAGAACAAATCACCTAGAACAAATCACTTCAGTGACATGGCATCTGTCTGCCTTGCCACAGTTCATCCCAATTATCACTTCTGTTGGGATGGCATGAATAATTCTGTAGAAATTCTGGTATTCTCATTCACTACAGACAGCACACAGAGGACGAGTTTAGATGAGAATAACAACTTTGAGGCAGCTACAGTGAGATTAATTCCACCTTTTGTCTCTGTATCTCATTTTACCCTTATAAAAGAAAGCTAGAATAACATTTCCTTACCTGGCTGGGGTTTTATGAAGTTAAATACATTTAAAGACTGCCAGATTGCCATTGGAGTATCTCCACTGGATGTTAGGTCCTAAAGGATACATGTAGTATCAATACAGTATTTTCAGTATTTCCCTCTCTTCCTCTCATTCTGCAGCCCAGCACATCTTGTTTGACTGCTTGACCACACTGAATAGATGTTTTCCATGTGCTCTCCCCACCCATGTCTTGTTTTCTTCTAGCTTGTTAAGAGCTGGTCTCTGTATACTGAGTTCTGAAAGGGTGACCTTTTTATCAGCGGCCCACTGTGTTTTGCAGCCAAACGGTTGCATCTTTTGAACAGTAGTCAGGTCCCTTTTGGAGTGTCAACTTACTCTTTTGACAAACCCTCAAATCAAAATGCCATAATTTAAACATCGCAGTTTTATGTTCTGCTTCTGAATTAATATACCAGTGGGAATCTAGTATTGTCATTTTGGCCTTATTTAGCACTCAGTTTCAAACCAGTTTAAAAATGACTCTCTGATGCGGTGTGTAACTGAACCAGCTTTTCTCCAGTGACTTTGCAGGAGAAATGCCGGTGCTATGGAAAAATTATGGAAGAGTCTTGGTGAAGTAGAGATATCTCAGTCTTTGCCAATGAGCATGACAGATAACAAAATAAACTGTGACTGTCTCTATTGTGGAGCTGCATGGAGCGTCCCAGATTTCAGAAGGTTCCTCCAGTGCCTCAGTAGCAGGAGTGGCAGCTGATGCTCAGTGTGGGTACGTGTGGAGGCTGCAGCCCTCCCCTACTGCTTCTGCTGCTCTTGCTGGGAGATGCAGGAGTCCAGAAGCTCCAGCTTTTTGTCTCAGGCTGGTATGACCCTGAGGAAACCAGTGAGAGACCCCAACCCTCTGAAAAACAAATCTCAATTCAGCAGCTGCCTCCTGAAAGCAGCAGGGGTAAGCACACAGTGTGACAGTTTGTTCTTCACACACCTCACATTAGACTGCCTAGACTTCAGCAGCTCCAGCCCCTCATTCACACAAGCGTCCAGGAAAGTCCAGAGCAGATGTCGAAATAGAAAGTCCCTTACACAGATGTAGTAGTAAGTAACAGGAACAGCTTTCAGCCTGGGTCACCAAGGGACAGCTGCACTAGGATTTCTTTGGATTATGAAATTTTTTTTCACCTTAAACCTGTTGCATACTTTCCTTCCCTAATCACTTCATCAAGCCTACCCTTGACTTCTTCCTAATCTTCTTCTCATTCCTAATCCCCATCCTCTGATGATGATGATGATGAAGGTTTTGAAGAAACCATTTTGAAATGTTTCAAACCTTTGAGAAAGGTTTTTGAAGAAACCATTTTGTTTGGATATAGTGTCCCTTTTTCTTGCTTTGTCTGTCCCTTTGTTTTTGAGTTTTTTGAGGAAAAGACTGAGACCTCCTATGCGAGTGGCACAGCAAGGGCTCTGCTGGTCACTGGATGTGATGGTAATAGTTTTTCTTTATTTTTACTATCTGATTTTAACTTTAGATTTTAGCTTGGAGGTTAGAATATTTTTAAGTAGTGTCCCAGTTAAATCAGTTTACAGTACAGGTTAGGCTCACTTCAGGGCAGAATTATTTTAGAAACGTGTTCAAAAATGATATTATAATGCAAGTCTGTATCCTGTCTTAGCAATTCCCCAGGCCATATATAAACCCTGGCAGTGCAACTCACTTCCTTATCTCAACTCATTCCATGCAAACTTGTATCAACTCGCATGCCTTCTGCATGGTACTATTCCATTTGCCCTTTCTCGTTGGGATTTTGTGTAAGATTAGCTCTTCTCTCCAATAACCAGCTTGGTATCTAACATTAAATTCTATTCACTATACATTTATATTTTTTTCTCTTTTATCTCTCTTCTCTTCATCACTTCTGCTCAATCTACAGTCTAAAACCAGCTTGTATTATTTCTTATTCCCCAGTACTGTTGAGCCAAGGCATCTGTTCCAGCCTACAACAGTTAACAGAATTGCAAGCCAGATTCTGAAGATGATATATAACATAGATAAGACTCTGTATAATTCTGATTTAACTTTAATTTTACAGACCAGCTAATTAAAAAAAAAAAACAAAACCAACCCACCTGAAAAAAGCAAACAAAACCCCAGCTCTAATGCTTTGCTTGTTAATGAAGCAGATTTGATTGGAAGTAACTGAGAAAAAGGGAGGTGTATTTCATGATTTTATAGACCTTTTTCAAAGTAAAAGCTTAGCTTAAATGTGCTTTGTGAGTTAATCATCTGGAGGACATTATCTCAAAATAAATCTAATGAATTCGACATAATTTTTCTAAATTCAATGTTTAATTTCTGCTGTTTTGCCTGTATGACCTCTGATATTCTTTCTTTGATCTATCTTTTAAACATTTTCTTTTGTATCTCTTATGTAGGAAAGCAAGGAAGAACATGCAGCAACAGGGGTATAGTATATTTGGACATTTTGCTGTCATCTTTTGTTTGTGTGCATTTAATTCCTTTTCAGTCTCACCGCTTCACTCAAAAGATAGTAAATTCTTATTAATGAAACCGAATATACTAGTATTATATTCTGCTAGAGAAAATTATTGGTCATATCATAGTCTTATTGTTTGGGAACAAAGACAGGCCTTTAATCATTAAAAACTAAATGGAACAGAAATTGTCTTTCACAGATTCTTTAATAAAATTTGCCAAGGACTCCCAAGGCAACTATATCTTTGACAATCAGTAACTGAGACCATGCTGATTACGTTTTCAGTGTTGTGAGTGTGAAAGAGTCATTCTGATAATTTAGGCAGTTCTGCCTGTAAAGGAAATGTTTTCCTTGCCAGAATTTGTAAGATCCATGTGCAAATCCTTATATGCTTTTTTGCTTTGCCCAGCGTTGCAAGTTTATGCCTTGAATATTTCTTCAGTGTTCCCAGTAAAACTAATGATTACTTTAGGCTATTTTCCACTACAAATCTGCAGTTAGTAAGAGGACACATTCACATCTTACCACTTTCAAACTGCAATACATGCATATATCCATGTGTGTACATACACATGCCCGCTGTCAGAATTATGCATTATGGACCTGGCAGCTGAAATGGAGCTCCTGGGCCCATGGGCAAAGCGTGGGGGCTCCTGGTGAGGCTGGTGAGGGCTGTTAAGGCTAGTTAGTGCACCCTGGCACCACTAACTAATGCTTCAAGCAAGAAAAATACCCATTTTTTCTGTAAAAGGTAATTGACTTGAATTTTGAATGGAAGTTGTTAATATCTGAAAGATGTTGCTTGTTTGTGGGCTTGCCTGGCCCTGTTTCAGAGAGTGTTAATGAAAGGCACCTTTCCTGGGGGAAGATGCCGAAAGAGGCAATATTCCTTTGGCACGAGAACTTCTAATACAGCTGATCTGTGCAGACATTCGTGTTACATTTCTGGTTTTGCAGGGATGATCCCTTAGTGCCATGGTTTTCCCTGAAAAACTGATTCAAACCAGGAATCTGATTACAACAGGTCCATTCCCGAGCACGTGTTTAAGCAGGTTTTTACTTCAGTGACACAGATGTGGCTCTTGTACAGACAGTATGTGTCTGAGAGAAAAACCTAAGGTCTGTGCTGCTCATATACTACCTGCAGTCCTGACTGAAAACTAATTATGTATTCTTTGATTGGTTGATTACACCAGGAAGAAATTCCCATAATTTTTTTAGTCTAGGTAGTATATGAAGGTATGATATTTTGAGATAAAGCTTGTTTATACACACAGGTGGAGTGCCTTTGAACAAGAGTTTGCTGGAAGAGAAGGAGCAGAGATGGCTACAATGCCATTTTCAGCTGTTTTTCAGAGCAGGACTACACTTTAAAGCTTCATTTACTAGCTCTTAAAAGACAATAAACACAGATTGTTGTGTGTATTACCTAAACGCTAGCTTTCAGATAACTGTTCATTTGGTTGACTGAAGGAAAGGGCTATTGCCTTTAAATTGTGCCATTTCTCCTTTATAAAAGAGAGAAATAGGAACTTTTGAAACAGAAACAAGGCTGTATTATCTGACTCCGAATGATTTTTAGGTTATTCGGGAGTCTAGTTCCTGTGCCATGAATCTTGACCTGTTCACTGCTCCAAGAAAGCATGTAATTAAAAACACTAAACTTTTTGTCTTATTTAGATATATTTCCTATTCCCATTTTGATCTTGAACATCTATTTACAGCTTAACCATGTACTGTGTTCTAACCTCTCTAAGAAGAGGGTTCTTATATTCCAGCACTTGCCTGTTAACTCCACAAAGCTAGAGCCCTGGCATGTTAAGATTAAGAGCTCTATACATTACTCCTCTGTTCTATTTTTTAAGCTCTAACAATATTGCATTTACTAGAAACATAACAGTCACAAAAGCAGAGCTCTGCATTTCGACTGTTTATTTTTCCTACATTTTCTGCATAACTACTATTTTCTGTAAAGAAGGAAAAAGAAGAAAAGCAGGAAAAGGGAGAAGAAAAAGAAGTGGAGGAGCAAGAAGAGTCTTAGTACACTTCCCTATGACATATTCTTTCTTGAACAGGTTTTCAGGTAACTATTAAGATATCCAACACAGTTTGTAAATGTTCTTAAAGTAACACAAACTTGAAAATTTTGTACATATTGTTGTTATATGCAATGACAAGAATGGAAAGAATGTACCAAAACCAAAAAAGGTATTACGTGTTTGACACATAACAGTTAGTCAGAACTATTGCCCTTAATGAGTCTGTTAGTTTTCCCCATTTCTGTGGCACCAATGAAGCTGACTTTCCTATGCAGCTGTCTCTGTGATCGCTACTATCCACCAAATACTGCAGGCCCTTTGATCCATTCCCCATCGTACTTACAACCTTCACCTCCGTGCCAGGCTTCTGACATCTACTGTGGGCTTATTCCTTAGCATCCTCCCACAGTATCCCCTAGCTCTCTGCTGGGACCCCTAAGTATGAGCAATGCAAAGTGCAGCATTCTAGGTGTGTACTGCGTGAGTGGTCAGTATATATGCACAAAGTCTCCAACTGATGGTCCAAAAGTACACTTAACTGTTAGATTCATTGCAGCTTCTCTTTCATCTGGGATAAGAACTCATCGCTCTCCTCTCTGACTCAGCTACTGGTTTCACTGAAACTCTTAAGAGCTTCCTGTCTCAAATTAAGCCCTCTCTCAAATTTAGTTGAAGTGTTAAAAAAAAAATACTGGGAAAGGGAGAGGAGCATGACCAGAAACATGGCACACTATAAAATTACTCTGATTGATTGCCTTAGAAACTAGGCCAAATATGACTTTAAAACCTCAAAACAGGAAGCATCCGGGAGGCAGAATTTGTGCCTGTATAGATGTGTGAGCATCCAGCATTGCTTAAGTTTTGTCAGCACGTGGTTTCAAATTTAACTTTCAGGTTTTCTTCTCCATCCTACTGTCTTTTCTCCTCTGCACAGAAATAAAGATCAAACAATCACTTACCAAAGAAAAACTGTTAACCTACAAGAAAGTTGGAATTTCCAGCAGATTTTTCATTGGGTGGTGGGACTCCCTTCTGATTGCAGACACAGAGTGTGATATGCTCTTTCTAGAACTAGTGGGATTCCCAGCTAACTGTGCCTCTGAGGTAGTTGCCATAGGCTTCACCAACCGTACGCTGATGTGGAGACCGAGTGCCTCAACAGGACAGAAAACCCATCACTTCTTTCACGCTACCACTCCCAAATCTGGGTTCCTCTGTTGCATGGGAATTAATTCATCCCAGTGTTGCCCAGTGTTCAGACATGTAAAATCACAGAAGGATTGCTAAGTTCTAATGTAATTTTCCTTATTTTTGTTCAGGAAGCACAAGCTGGAGCAGCCCTGCCAAGGAAAATAAAATCACTCTCTCAAGCAAGCCATCACTGTGTTTCATGCCTGTAGACATATGAACATATAAATACATAACAGAACAAAGACACCACTCTGTCCTACCTGTGGCCTTTATATATATATATTTGGTATTCCAATTGCTTGTTAAAATGGGTCTTCTTATATCTGACTGATGATATTTCAATTGGTAGTTATATGTTGGAACAGTATTGTCCATGCCACATTTTAGACTGCAAGCTCCTCAGAGCAGGAACCATGTCTTTCTCCATGCTTATCTACTGCCAAACACATTGCTGCCACTCAGCAGATAACTGCACTCACAGAAGTGATGTATTCAGAGAAAAATTCAGCACTGAAAACTGCAAAGAGGCTTCCTGTATACAAGTTATGTGAGTCACTTCTCCCTCAGCTGGCTTTTGAAAATGATTGAGATTTCCATTGTACAGCAGTTTAAATAAATGCGTTTTCTGTCATATCTGTTCTTTGTCTGCAAAAGCATCAATTTAAACCTAGCAAGCTGCACTAAGATCTGTAAAGTTAAGTTTTCTCCATCGTTACGGTTGTAGGCTATACAAAGTCCTTCACCTTGCCTTACGTTCCTGCTGATGTTTCTGGTGTTGTGTATAAGACCCCAACGAGGAGGATACACAACCTGCATTGAAGGAAAGGATGTCCCAGTCCCTTCTACTGAAGCCTTGTTAGTCTTCATGGATACATCTGTATTCACTCGGCCAGGGAGGCAGAGAAAATTAATCCACATTCATGCTGTAACTGTTAGTTAGAAGTTTACCGAGGAAGATGAAGCTTGGATTTCAGTCCCTTGTCCAATTACTTTTTATGAGATTTATAAAAACTGCTTATAGAGGAAGGGAGGGGATGAGAAATGCTTATTGCCAAAGTAGCCCATAGCTTCATAGGCAAAACAATCTCCAGAGGAACTGCAAGTTTATGTTTAACTCTGATCAAGAAGAGGCTGGCTTCTCAAGCTGAGCTCTCCTATACTGCGCGTGCTTCAACAATAACTGAACAAATAAAGTGGAAGAAAAATTTGTGGGCGTTTCCTGAATGTCCTGAGTGGGTATGTTTTTTTGTTCAGGATAGATCTAGAGTTGTAATTGTTGGGAGGGGATGAATGGGGAAGCAGTGCTCTCTGTCTGCGCTGTTCTTACGCTTGTAGGTGACACTGAGCTCAGAGCTGGCGGGTCCAGCTGAGGGAAGGACCTTGGAGTCCTCACTTACAGCTCACCAAAATCATCAGCTCAACGTGCAGCAGCGGCCAAGACCCAGGAAAATGCTGGGCACCGTCAGGAGGACGGCATGACTTTGCTGCCATATAAACCCTTGCTGAGTCGACATCTTGAGCACTTTGTGCAGTCTGGTCTCTGCATCTCAGGGAAGACGTAGTGGCGTAAGAAGAGGTACAGAGAAAACAACAATTAGAGAGGATGAAACAGCTGCTCCGTGAGGAGACTGAAAAGACTCTTCAGTTTGGAGAGGAAGCCAAGGCATTTAGAAAAATCATAAAGGCAGTGAATAAGATGAATGCAGAACTGATAGGCAAAAAATCCTGCAATACTATAATGAAAATTAGTATACACAGTTAGTATACACAATGAAATTAGTAGATCAGCTTAAAAGAGATAAAAGAGTACTTTTTATACGCTGGGATGGGAACTTCTGGAATTCGTTGTCACAGGACCTTATGGACACTGACAATGTCAACAGGCCCAGGAAGGTGTTGGGCAGTGTCAGGAACAGGAGGCTCGTAAGTGGATGCTACAGCCTGGGATGTATCCACCAATATCCCTCATCCAATAAATCCTGGATGCTGGGGACTGGGGGCAGAAGCAATTGAATACAGCAGAGTTGGTCTCCCTAAATAGCATTGCCCATTTCCACTTTCAAAGACTCAGTACCTGGTTTAGGTGAGCCACTGATTTGACCATTTCTTATGTTCCCACAGGTGATTACTCTTCCTGGGGAAAATGCTCCCCATGTCTCCAGCAGCCGAATTGGGGTGCCAGTCATTGCTGCAGTAGTTCTGAGCAAAAGGCTGGTCTTTTGAGAGTATGGCAGACAAAATGAAAACAGAACTGTTAATCACTTTGGAAATGCAGTAAATCCAACACAGTGAGCATGTGTTGTGCAACAGCCGGTGTGTTCGTGGTAGCCTTGGTGTATCCCTGGGCTCTCTGAGCTTTGCACGGCTGATGAACCACGGGTGCCACTTTTCCCCCCACCGATGTGCAGAACAAAGAGCCTGAGCGTACTCGATACATCAAGCAGGCTCAAAAGGCTTTGGGCTTGAAACAAAACCACCACACCTTGCATATTCAGGTATGGCTTGTTAAGGCAGAAATATGGCAACCATCTTCTCGAGAGGGTATAATCTGGAAAGCCCGTCAGGGAATGTGAGGAATGCTAAGCCTCCCATACAGGAGTGACGCACTCCCCTGGTCTTCAGCTGGTGACTGAGGTTATGCTCAGTGTGTAGTGAAAAAGCAAACAGGATAGCGGACGATCGTACTCACAACACAGCTCTTTGGTGCGTTCCTTGGGATACTGCTCTTTAGCATGTGCTGATCATCTTTTCTGCCAGACGAAAAGGAGGTTGTGAGTATGCAAAGGATAAACTGAAAGCTGACTGCTGCTCGGTGATTTTAGCCATAACGCTAATTCTGCTTACATAAGCTTAATACTTTCTGCAGTAATTTGGTGCGATTAGGAAAAGAATTAAGTCTTTTCTAACTACAGCACAGTAGCACAAATATGTGAACTATTGACTTAAATGCATTTTAAAACATATTGTCTGCATTTTTATATCATTTATATTTTACTGGGAGAAAGCAACTGCAGTTGGTTAACAGGGCATGCCTGGTACACGGCGTTTCAAATGCTTCAGGAACGTGTGGATGCAAAATCATCCCAGTGCACCACAGTTAAACACAAAACAGCACGCTGCTTTTTGTGACACTTCGGTATGTAAAGTATTTTCCTTGGATGATTGATGCTAGAAACTTCTACTACGCTGAAACAAGCTAAAATTAGAAAGGCTTCAAGCTATGCTTCTACAGATCCATATGTGTCATAAGATGGTGGCTGTTTGCACTTTAAAACGATTGATTGTCAAGTTTGGCAGACTGCTGAAGTGTAAAAGAAGCAACTACAAGTATCATTGCAAAGCAACTAAGCACATAGGGCTAGTCAGTGGCTTTTTTTCTAGGAAAATAAATATTAGGAGCTTCATTCTATTGCTAATAATAAAGGGTTTTGAATAACAGGTCCGGAAGGCAACCTGGGCCATGTTGTCTCTTGCATGAGAGCACTTCTGAGCCAACAAGTTGTGTAAGATATTTTCTCCTAAGAAAACTCTAAGGGAAATTCATTGGAGAGAAATTAAACTGTTCAGTAATTTTGCCAGTACAGCACTAGCCCCCAGTCAGTGTTTCTGGTCACCTTTCCAGCCACCTCATTTGTTCACCTGCCTTCCAAATAATAAGACTTACTAATAGTCTTCTGTTTACTGTGAGAATGTCAGTGTTAAAGGAGATAAGACTATTTATCTGCATCCTTTGACAACTTCAGAAGGCTGGAAATATACTTGACAAACAATCTGGGAAACTGAAAATTCAAGATAGTAATTTCTTCAGAAGGCAGATTAGAAGTTTGTGTTTTGATGTCCAATATCTTGAAGAATGCTTGCTGTTCCTCCAGTTGCAAAGCCGTTGCCATGCATACAGCAAACAGAGGAGACAGCACTTCTCAGCTGAGACTCTCATTCCTAATGAGTTACTGTCTCTGTTTTGCTCATGGGGAAGTAAGGTGCAGAGGTAGGATGACACACTTAATACCACAGATCAGGGGCACTAGAATCCAAATTAGAGGTGGACTACCTGCTGTGCATTCCCCGGCTTCAGAACACCTGAGCCATGGTTTTGCACGTGGTGATGACTTTCCGTCGCTAAATATTTTGAATCATTTAGGTTGGAAAAGACCCTTAAGGTCATCGAGTCCAACCGTAAACCTAACACTGCCAAGTCCACCACTAAATCATGTCCCTAAGTGCCACGTCTACACATCTTTTAAATACTCCCAGGGATAAAAGTAGGAGGGAACTGTGGAGTCCTTATGTCGGAGGGATGAAGGATAAATCTCTGAGAACACCTGGAACTGCCTTGCAGTGATCACAGCTTCTTTGAGGAATGGTACCTTTCTCTTTCAGGATCTTTGATTTGTGAGGAATAAAGTTGTCACCAGGTATAAGAGAAGTTGAGTTTTGACACCAGCCCGTCCAAAACCATTTTTGACCACAGACTATTCAGTTAACTTCCCTTACTTTCCCTATGAAAGTGAGAAAATACTTGCAGGAAATTTATGGGAATAAAAAGCAGCCTACAGAAGAAATGGCTGAAAAAATGGTCACCTTTCCCTTTTTCTTGCTCACTGGCCTAGGTCAGAATTGCACTTGCAAAACAGCTCTTTGGGGATTCCTCTTAAAAAATATCAACCATGTCAGCGTCTCCATTCGCTCAGAGTTTAACAAGCATGTACCTACACACACCTATGTCACAAGCTGTCCTCCAAAATATGTATATGTTTATAGTTGTTCGACTGAAGTCAGATTCACACAGCTTACACATTTACTAAGCAATATATTTTGAAGCTGAACAGAACTTATCTGGGTTTCCTACTTCATTGAAAATGTTTAGAACATATTTCTGGAGTTGCAGAAGCTACTTTATGTAAGTAGAAAAGGATGTCACACAGAGTGCCTTCCTGTTAGCTAGCTGTGATTTTGCTGATAGGCGTGGAAAAAAGGCGTTAGCTTCTCTACTTTTTCAGCAGTGTAATCCTTCAGGAAAATGTAACCCCAGAAAAGGAAGCCTGGAGGCAGAAAACAATGCAAGAAGCTAGAAGAACTTTTATTTTTTTTTTTCTTAACTGCTTAGCACCTGAGTAGGGCTTGGCCAATCAAAGACCGAAGAGAAACCTTGCCTGGGAGGGTGGGCCCGTCGGCGACCCACCTCACGCTGACATACACCCCATGCAGAAGCCCCATAGCTGCGTGCAGCCGTGGGTGCTTTCCCCTCTCCTGAGTCACTAGCTCAGCACCCGGCTGACGAGATGGAGCAAGTCCCCATGCACCCCCCCATATCTGCTGTCCCCACCTTGGCGCAGCAGAAGGGGACCCTTGGGGAGGATCAACCTCCTCGATCCCGTCAGACGGCTGGGAGGTACCCACAGCTGGAGGGGAGCCCGAGGAAGCCTTCCTCCCATTGTGCACACTATGCACCGGCAACTAGTGAAGCACGCTGCTTTCAGCATTAGAATAAAAACTATCCTGTCGCTCCTGCAAACAGCTCTGGGCAGCAATGCTCGGCAGTGTAAGCTGACTTGACGGTGGCCCAAGCTGGGCACTCGAGCCCTGTTCTGCTCTTTGGGCTGGGAGGACTTAATCTCTCCTGCTGCAATCATGTGCTGCCTGTCCTGCAAAAACAGCCTTGGAGGGGTTGTTGTGACAGGGGAGTCCCGGTGAGCATGGGAGATGACTTCATAGATAGATACTGGGATACAGCAGAGCTGGGAGTGCACAAAGGTAGGGGTGAGGGTAGCTGTCAAAGCCAGAGCACCCGACTCCCAGCTGACTGCCCACACGGAACGATGGCTGTGGAGCTAGTAGCAAAGCACGGCGGTTTCTGCTCTGCTGACTTTAAGGATGGAATGCTGGACAGATGCCATTTTTCTCTCAGTTCCAATTTCCAGCTTTCTGGGGAAATTTTTTATTTCTTTTTGACCTTCAAGCTTCACAATGTTTGAGCAGTAAGGCTAGAAGAGAGTTTATACAGTTTTTCTTAATAGTGGCTTACTGTGCCGGAGGAGAGTTTGTATATAAGCGCATGACAAACTCCAGCCCCCAGCACCCACCAGCTCCTGGTGGGGCAGAGCAGAGGCTGCAGGTGAACACAGAGCCAGAGCAGCACGCTGAGCAATGGTGAAGCCTGCTATTGCTGCCCTCAGCCTTCAAAATCACATTACCCTAATAAAGTTAGCAGTCCCAGGGCTTGCCAGGCTGCACAAAGCACACGACCTGCCTTCTTTCTTGCTCCTCAGCCTGTATGTCCCCTCCTCTCAGGAGAGTGAATCACCTCCGCAATAAGCTCCAATGAAACAACTAAAGTAGATGCATCCTCTTCCAGCATCCCTCTGGGCAGGGAGACAATAATCCCCACGGGGGCAGCCCCGGCTGATGTGCTGGGCACAGCAAGTAGCAGGCAGCAGGGCTGTGCATGGGGCTGTGGGGTGGCAGCTGGAAAAGGCCGGACTGCTGGTGGTACTTCTCTGGGGCTCCCAAAAAAGGGGTGCTGTTCCAGCCCTTACAGCTAACTTAGCAGCAGTGTCTCAGGTATGAAAGCGTGGCACTAACTCAGTGATGTTTCTTACCTGGTCTGGGGTGGAGGGAAGGAAAAGCAAGAAAAGTGAGAAAGAAAATGGGGGCAAAAATCCCCTTTGGGCTAAGAAGCATCTTCTGGTCGTTGCACATGAGTGATTCCCAACAGTCAACGACAGAGCATGGTGTGTTAGAGGAGTTTTGGCTTTCTATGTGCTCTGGTACTTTTCCATAAGGGTTATAGCATTGCTGGATTTTAATGATGTGGCGTGCTGCATTCATAGTGGTTACATCCAACTTAAATGGGTCTGGGGCTGGAGTCCATGTGCTCCTAACCAGATTTTGATGAAAGCTGGAGGCAGTAAAAGAAAATTATATTCAGCTTCTGGCCAGCCTCGGGCTGGTTTCAGGGCAGCCGCTGCTGTCACCCATCGCAGACAAATGCAGGAGCTGGAGGAAGCGACTCTGGCAGGACCTCAGGGGCCTGGGTGGCTGAAATCTGGACAGGAAGTCACCCAGCTGTGCTGACCATGGTGGGGTGGGTGATGTAGCGCCTGGCTGCTGCTGGAGGTGGTGAGGGCACCTCCGCCTGATGCCCAGCACTGAGAGAGGAGAAGGTGGTGGGGAAGGAGGGGCGGGGCAGCCACCCACGGAGCTGACAGGGACGTGCCTCCGATAGCGAAGGCCTCCAAGCATGGGTCCCGGGGACTGTGTTTAACCAGCAGCCCCAGCACAGGATGCGTGTGCTGATGAAGTTTGGCACTGGCGAGGAGTTGGGGAGCATTGCTGGTGTGGAGGGGAACAGGATGGTGGCCCAGAAAGAAGCAAAAGGCCCTGAAGGACAGAAGTGAGACAAAAGTTGGCAGTATGGAGTACCAGCATCATGAGCTTTGTGGGCAAATACGAATTTCTGCTACAAGCTGGGAGCCCATCCTGCTGGGATTGGCACAGGAGGAGAAAGGCTTGTGTGCATGGGTTTGTCTCCAAGCCACGGGGAGCTGTAATGTGATGCAGCGGTGGCAAAGAGAAATGTGATGAGTAGATGTGCTAAGGAGCTATTTTCAGAAGTGAAGGGAATACCGAGTAACTTTGCAAAGCCCTGCAGTGGCACCTCCTTTGGAGCAGGTACCATGTAATGTTTGAACCCCTGGTCAAAAAGGATGAATTCACACTGAGAGATCGAGGAAGAGCTATTCCAGGTATCAGGGGCTTGCACTGTCTAATTTATGAGAGGAGGCGACAGGACCTTGGTTGGTGTAGTCCAGCAAAATTTTCAAATTTCCAAATTTGGAATTCCAAAAAAATGGTGGATATTGATAGTTGTCTTGTGCTTGGGAACAGAGAAAACATAAAGCTGGAGAAGGAACTGATTCCAGAGGAAGGGGAAATAATGTCTCTTCAGCAGATGCATGTTGCACATCGTACATTACACGTCATGAGGAACTGCATGAAAAATAAAGCAAGGAGAGAGTATGGCTGATCGTACAACAGCGTATATTGAACGTATGGGACAGGCCGCCTGGCATGCTCAGAAACAGGATTGCAGCAGGAATATTTCCAGGATCTGGAAACGTCTCTCACCTGAAGAGAAGAAGCAGCTGGTGATGCAGGGAATGACAGGTCCCTTCACACTGCTGAGTGGCTTTTCCCTGTGGTGACACTGCCAAGACTTTGCAGGACTTTGCAAGGAAGCTGGGAACCTCCCTGAGAAACTGGCTGCTGTTAGCCACCAGGGATACCAGTGGAAATCTCCTACCTAGGGTGATCTGTAGGATATTAGAGGTAGCTGAAGAGACTGAATTCAACCAGTGCTTTATATCCTCAAAAAAGTATTCTGCACTCCTGCTTTTAGCAGTACATTTTTAACCTGTAGTGGTCTTTGCCTGGCTGTTACTGTTCCTAATATCAGCATGAACATCTTCTCTCAAGTGACTCATGCTAAAAACACAGGTATTTTGGTGCATGGTGTCTTAAGGGTGCATGTTGAAGTCTTGTCCGCTACTCTTCAAACATCACGAGGGCCTGGCAGACACTTGATCCCCATCGATGTCAGCCAGCGGGACTCAGAAATGTGTGCTGAGATAATCCCCTGGGAGGTGACGAAGCCTCTTTGGGTTACAGACAGGCCCACCCGATAGTTAACCGCCGGGTGCGTCCGAGTCCCAAAAGCTGGCAGCAGGGCTTATCGACATGCCGTAGATGAAGGTCAGAGACTTCTAAAGGGTGGCCTGTCAGGCTGTATTTTTCATGTCCAAATGAGATGCGAAGCCGATGGTAGAAACTCAGCAAATGCTTCTTCCTTGCTTGGTGCCATCACCCAGTGGGGTGGCACCTGGGCAGCAGGTCCTGCCTCAGAATGGGGAGAAGCAGCTCCAGGGGCGATAGCTGCCGAGTGTCTTTCTCAGCCTCCTGCGCCAAAACAGCGCGTGCCTCTGCGAATGTAAAGCCATCTTCTGCTCACTTGCAAGAAGTCAACAGTACCTCCTGTAAACCAGGGTTTTATGCTTATTTTCTATATTTTACCCACTGAGGGGCCATGGGGTGTAATGGGAAGGAAGCCGGCTCGTTCGTCACCTGTTGAAATTAAGTGCTGTTGCAGATGTGTGCATGGAAGGAAGCAGCCTTGGAAATATCGGTACAACGCGGCATTAAGAGATGACTTATCAGACAGATGGCTTCACTCCTCAACAGTGACTTGTCCCTTATGTTTAAGCCTTTGCCAAGCAAATAGCTTTTGCAGGATGGGGCTGGGGGCTCATGACCTCTTGCTTTTGCACGATGCCGTCTGACCTCGAAGGCGGCAGGGGAGGGTTACACTCACCAAGCGCTCATCAGACACCGCCATTGGGGGCGGTCAGTTGCTAATGTCTCAAATTGCGCTAATGGAAAATCACTCATGAACTGTGTGTTGCCTGGTAAACTCTCCCTAACCTCGGCGAGACTAGTAAAGATAAAAGTTCAATAAGACGCTGTACTTGTTGACATATTAGAACACCCCACCCTGCTGGCGTGCCAGTTAGGTTGCGATCGAAGATGGCAGGGCACCGGAGGGCAGGAGCCCAGGAGGAGAAATTGTCTGCAAATGACGTACGCAAGGGAGCAAGCTGAGGCTTTTGTCTCTCGGTGACATGGCTTGCTCGCAGAAAAAACCCAGCTGCCTTTTGGGCAAAAATAATGACTCCCAGCAATTCCTTTCCATGAGTCAGATGAATTTTTTTTGTACGAGTTATTTCCTCTAAAGAAGTTTGACTAAAAAAAAAATGTTTCACAAAAGCAAAGCTCAATGACTCTCAAATTTAGCCTGAAATTTTGTTAAAATGAACTGTTTCCTCTCTCTCCTTTCTGTGCAGGGGCCTGGAGACACCCTCTGCAGCAGGACGCTGCCAAAAAGAGAACTTCCAACCCCAAAAGAGGTGTGGGGCAGGTTTTGCCTTGTGGGGTATTTCAGGCCCCCTGCACAGCCGGGACAGAGTGGGGAGCAGAGCTGGGGCATGAGAGCTGCTAACGCGGCCCCATGGTGCTTCTGCAGCTCAGCAGTGGAAGAGGACCGTCTGACAGGGAATTCGGGATTCCCTGAGCCTGTTGGCTGCTCTGAGCTACCCGATCAGAGGAGCTGCCCTGCCCTGCCCTGCTGCCTGCCTGCTGCCTGCTGGCCACCCCCAGATGCAAAGTTTAGCCCAGCATTGGTGAATTACTGGATTTGTTGCTGGTTTAGCCTGGATGATAGTGCTACTGATGTGTATTTGTCATAGTACCATTGTTTAGAGATAGATAAATTATCTCTGAAGCTGTTGGTCTGGTGCCTGTTGCTGTATCCTGAACCCATAACCCGCTGGGGCTGCCCTGACCCCTTGTTCTGTCTGTCTTGATTTTGTGGCTGACCGTAACACTGTGAAAGCTTGCTGCCTAATGTGTGAAACTTTGAGGGGGTGAAAGGGAAATAAGAAAGTAGACGGATAGTTGTTTTTTCATATAGGGTAGGCATGGATGGTGAAACAGCCGACTTGCAGAGTGGGGTGGAAAGTGAGAGGTGATCCTAAAAAGTCACTTCATATTAATGTGCTGTGTACTAAGAACATTGCAGAGGGCATGGGTTAACGTTCAAAATATAGCAGAAAAGTGCAGTATGTACCTATTTAAAGCTGCTGAGCTATCTAGTTTTAAAATGTTCGGTCATTAAAAATCTTCTTAGGCATCTAAGAAAGTGCATCAGCTTCTTTTTTTTTTTTTTTACCCCAAGTGTCTTTTTCTATGGTAACGAGTAGCAAGGCTTCATGATGACCTCCAGGAGCACAAGAAGTGCAACACTATGTACTTAGAAATTTGGGGGAAGATGAAAATGCAGGCATCGCAGTTCCATGCTTGAAGTGGAAACCTTACTCTAACTGAGCTAGAGATACTGCAGTCTCCAATTGCTTAGAGATTTGATGGTTTAATATTTGAAGCCCAATACTGACGATTCAGATGTACACATTTCTCTCAGGCATTCATCACGCACTGCTATACCACCATAGGTTTTTGATGAATTTTATTTGTTTTTAATTTCCCTGCGATGATTGTGCAGACCCTGGGGCGCGGAGGCAGCGAGGCTGCTGTGGGCACCCCACGGCAGAAGTGTGGGTTCATCTGCCTGACCACAGCTTTTCCGTGCTCGAGTGGGCGCCGGAAAGGAGGCTGGTGGTAATCCTAGTGTTGTCACATTTTTGAGCCCGGGGACCAGAGTGGGAAAATATGAGTTTGACATACTTAATTATGCTGGGACTTTTAAATAATACCGGCAGAAGATGTCTGTGTCCTTCGCGGCTGTGCGCAGGTGAATGCCCTCGATGGGCAGAGCTGCATTTTGAGGAGCTGTGGGCTGAACCAAATGGACAACATTCATTTTCTCAGTAAAATGCTACAGGGTATGTTTTGCAGTGGTAAGCGCGAGGACTGCTTCCAGGTAGAAAGATTTTTTCCTTTTGGAATTACAATTCCATTTCCTGAATCCCCCAAATCAGGCAGTTGCTTTAATGGGCAAGAGGAAACAAGGACAGGTACATTTATTGCTCATCTATGTTTTGCTGTGCTGTATTAAAGATTAATAAGCTTCGAACTTGCGGGCAGACAGTTTTCCTGGCCTGACCTGTGCAAAAGAGGATCATCTTGTGGGGGTGCTGACCCCCCCATTTCTGGGTGCACACCACACATCCTGATCCGGGGCAGATCACGGTTTCGTTCTCTTGGAGAAAAGAGAGTTGAGAGGGGGAAAATAAACTGGAGATAAGATAAAATGCTTATAAGCAGAACAAGTTGAAAATATCTGCTTTTTTTTTTTTAAATATCCTTTTCATGATTAAAAAATACCATTCATAAAAAGTCACCTGGCAAGCGAACAATGAGAAATAAATATATAAATACGCAGCTGGACACTGCATACAGCCCCATGATGTCCGTGTCTTCAAGCTCGTCTTTCATGGGGGCAAAGTGGCAGAGGGCTAAAGCTAAACACACGAGTTGTGGCAATGCTGGCTGCGGAGAGACCTGAGATCTGCAGCTGCCATCAGGCAGACCCAAGCCGTGGCTGCCAAGGGTGCAGAGGATGAGGAGCAGAGCTTTTTGGCTTGGCATTTGAGCGGGGTCTGCTCCCTGTCCCACTGGCTACTTATTTTATTTAGTGACTCTTAAATACACTCGGGGTGCCCCTTATCAAAGGTGAGTGCTGCGAGCGCCAGCCTAGCGAACAAAAATAAGGGAGATTCCCACCCCAACCAGGCATGCCGTCAGAGAAAGGAGTGCTTCAGCGGCAGGTGAAGGACAGACCGAGGGCACCCGTTGGCACGGGGGGCTTCAGTGCTGCAGCTGCCAGTGGTCCCGAGGGAGCTGCTGCCCACCGGCCGGGAACAAGGAGTCGCACCCCCCTGCTCTGCAGGCTGGGTTCTCATCCATCAGTTCCCCTTCTCATGTGCCCGACAAGCCCTCAAGCAACAAAGAAGAAAAGTTGGAAGCTGTCCATGTAGGAGACACAAAGTGTGAATTATCTAATTCACCCAGGAAATCATGGGGAAGATGGACATCTGGCTACCAATATTCACTGTCATTCACCTGAAAAAAATGCACCCAAAAACCCAACACAGAAAAAACCCTGAATGTTTTCTAAAGTATAAATATTTAAAAGGCATTGATAAATATTTGTGGAGCCAACGGTTTTGCCCAATTTACTAAATTACTGCTAATAATACTCTCAGGTAACAGAAAGTAGAGCAGGGTTGCAGGCAGGTGGATGGAGGACTGTACTGATAAACAAGGTTTCCCTGAAAAAAAAAAGGTAAAATAGTTATCATTTTATTTCAGATGCTGACATGGCAATGCATTATAGATCAGTTCCAGGTTTTTAAAGAAATAAATGTTCACTGAATGAGCTTTTTTTCTTTTCTAAAAAACATGTTTCACTTCTTGGAATTCATCTTGAAACCAAGAGGAAACATTTCAAAGAGGAATGATGTAAAAAAATTATTTCTTTTCTGTTGAGCTTTTTTGAATTTTCAATCTCTTTGAAGGTAATATTGCATCAGATTTCCCTTGTATCCCATTTTATACCAATGCCATGCCCGATAGCAGATTAGCTTGTTGAGTTCAGCTGGATTCAGAGACTTCTGCTCCAGGAAAAAACAGTGTAGGAGCCATTCCTGCTGGTGTTGTAGTGCCCCAAATGCTTCTTTAAAAATCATGGGTATGGGCTAGCACCACAGCCCGTATCAACCATGATACACTTGTAATGATTCAGCTCTGTTACCTTCAACGCCAGCTGAAAAACAGCTGAAAAGTCTGAAAACTTAAGCCGGGCTTGGTTTTCATTTCTGTTGTGTTTGTGCAATTCTGCAGGCAGGTGGGGTCTCACGTGGGCTGGTGAAATCAGGTCGTCCATCGTAACAGCAATTACAAGCCCAGGCTTGAGTCAAACCTGTCTGCTAAGACGTACTTTACTGATCAGGACGGGTGTTTAACAACACACCGGATGTATCAGTGAGCTTTAGACTCGTCTAACAACATTATATGCCTTTGCTGGCTCTACACAGGACTCAGCAGGACACATGCAGGGCAGAGTGGGCAATTGCCCATGACATAGGCTCATCTCACCTCCCAGGCTGTTGCCGAGGGCTGCGTTTGCAAGCCGGACCTCCCATTGCTCCTGACGGTGCGTCTGCCTGCCCGGGTCCTGCCGAGGCGGGGTGCAGCCCTGCTGCGGGCACGTGCTGCCATACAGAGTGGCACGGCACCATCCCTTGCCCTGGTCCTCGCTGGCCATGCAGGAGTGGCACCTGGGCTGAGCGCTCGCTGGCAAATTCGGGTTGGTGGCTCTGGATCTCTCCTTTGCTGATGCTTTGGGGAAAAGCATCCTGCAAACTTTCTAGAAACGTGCTGGAAGTGTTTCAGGAACTATTTTCCATCTGAGAAATACTGGTGTTTCTTTAAAATGCAGAGAAGAGACAAAAAGAGGAGAATACAGTACTTTGTTTTTTAAATTTGGAAGATTTGGTGTACTTGGTTTTAACCCAAATGACCTGAAACTTCCTTGTTGACAGCCCTTGTTTTGAGCCAGATCAAAAATATGCTATTTGGATACCTTTCCCCTGGCTTTTGCTCTCTCACCGGCCCAGAACAGGAACATGCTCATAGTAAAAAAACCCCACATTAAACTCAGCAGCTCAGAGGGATCCGTTTGTCAGAGCCGTAACTGAGTGAACGGTTTTCTGGCACTGCAATCAAGCTCCATCAAAACCTTCATCTCAAGCTATGTACCAGATAACGGTGCTCAGATCAATCAGCATTGAGAAAACATTTGCAGGCAGATAAGGCTGGAAGGGAAGGAGTGGGAGTTACATTAAACCTGGTTTTCAATCATTATTTCCCGGGGATTGCATCCTTGTCTGGGTGGCACCGTTCCTTCAGGAGGCAAGGAGATGTGAGCTCTGCCCCGGCTTGCCTCATCCATAGGACATCCCTGCAGGGAGGCTGTTGATGTTTTCCATCCAACGAGGGGTCGCAGGCACTGGCTAACCCCTGCTGAGCCTACAACCAGCATCCCAACAGCTGGGCTCCATCTCCTGACCTGCACAGCTCCATGGTGACTCCTGCCCATCTCCTGGGCTTTTCTCCTGTCACACTACTGACAGGTACAAGATAACACGGTGCCATGCAGGGAGAAGAAGAAGTGCCTTTCTATGAGGCTCTGCATTTTCTTGCAGAGTGGATGTGCCCTGCAAGCTGTCGTTCAGTTTTTCCTGCAAGGGGGGAATAACAAGCTGCTGAGGATGGCACCACCGAGGATCGGGCCAGAAGGCAGGTGGTGGGCACGCAGAAGGTCAGGTGGCCAAGCCATAACCCCTGGTGCAGGATGAAAGCAAACCCTTTGTGTCTGCCCCATCTGTTCCTTGCCCCCAGGTCAGGCCGTCAGGTTGAGGGGCAGAAATCCCTTCCTGAAGGGAAATCAGGGCATACGAGCAGGGTGGACGCTTTATGGCTTTGCAGCTGTTGTGGCCCAGGGTCCTGCACCCAACTGCGAGTGTTTTTTCTTTTTCTTTTTTTTTTTTCTTCAAAAGGGGGGACAAGGCAAAGAGACACAAACAAATGAAAAGGCTCCGCGTATTTCCAGTTAATTGTGCAATGGGCAAGGGCCAAAAAACCTGCTTTCCTTATTCCTGCAGGCCGAAGTCCTGGAGCATGTGATTTGATTATCATCATTGTTGTCAGGCAGTGCTTGGCACCTGCTGCAAGAGAGGACATTTCTGGGGGGCTCAGGGGTCACTGGTTCCCAGGGCAGATGCGGTGACTCCCGTTTGTGTCCAGCCCCTGCCCCTCCAGACTCCTCCCCACAGAGATGTGCCAAAGGCTCCTTCCAGGAGAGAGCCAAAACGCCACAGGCAGCGAGGGGAAGGCTGTGCTGTACCTTTCTGACGGCTCCGGCATTTCATAACCTGCACTATATATTTAAATAAGCCACGTGTCTTAGTTAAAGCCTGAACAGCTTGAAGCCCAACCTCCCGATGCTGTACCAGGAGGGATGTGGGAAGGTCTGGTGGCACTTGAGAGCACCAGTGGTACACTTTTGTCCAGGGTACTCTGTCGGACGCTGGTCTCATGCTCGAGGAGGGACGTGGAAGTGATGGGAAGAGTTAACGGAACCCAGACCCTGGGAAACAGCCTGGCAAACAGGGAATGTAATCAGATCAGATCGCTCAGCCTAGCAAGGGGGGGACTGAGGAGCGAGCTGGCTGGTCTATATAGGTCACCTTTGTAGGCCAAACCTTTGAGCCCTGGCCAGCCGTGAGGCCGGCAGGGATGCGGACAACTGGTGGCCGAAACCTGCAGCGCCGTGGCTGGCAGCACTGGGTCCATCCTCAGAGGGCAGGGAGGGCTGAGAGCCACGCAGAGCCAGGGTTCACCTCGAGCTTGAGGCAGTGGGACGGCTGCAGCATCTTCAGGAAGAAACCTGGGTGAGTTGGAAAGAGCCCGGGAGAGAAATGCAGCACTGTGTTAATGGAGGTTGCGGCTAACGAGTCCTTGCAGCAGCAGCAAGGAAACCTCCGGTGCCCAAAGCCCCCACATCGTGGTCAGCATCAGGCAGCCTCGTGCGCTGCACCGACGCAGAAGACGTGAGGTCCTTGTCTTCACCTGCTCACAACTTAAGATGACTGCAGGGAAATTTTTGGGCAGCTTATTTGGAAGAAACTCAAAAGGCAGCTCGATGGCAGTCTGTGTCTTCTGACAGAGGGACAAGGCAACTGCCCTGGGCAGGATGCAAACGCCAGCCAACAAAAGCATAGCAAGAAATAAGGCAAAACACCCCTATTGTTTGGATGGTTCACTATTTGGGCAGCTTATCAGTAGAAGCAAAAGATTTTTGTGTTGCTCACAGGCCCTAAGCCAAGCTGGGGTTCTTTTCTGAAAGACAGTCTGTCATTCAACCAAACCCCACCGAGTGCAGGCAAGAGCTGCGGGGCGGTGCCTTCTGGCACGTGCCGATGGGGAGGTGTATGATGGCTGGAGCTGGCAGCCTGTCGGCCCTGCCGGCTGCAGGTCTGTGTTCCCCCAACGAAACATGTGCTGCAGAGGGGTGCCCCTAACCTGGGCACGGCTGCGTTGCTTTCTGTAGGTGCCAGCCACGACTGGAGCCGTGGGGTCATACCAGCTCTGCCCTCCACCGGGCACACCCAGCATCCACCCAGCCTGCAGTGTCAACTATCTGAGGAAGAAGCAAACCAGAAGCCTGGTGCCATGAACACGTTTCTGCTCCCATCCTTAGGAAACCATGCTGTAAGGTGCAGCGTCGGCTCTTCTCAGCAGGTGGATTGCTCCAGGCTCCACTAGTAATTAGCACTGGAAATAATAATGACCAGAATGACAAAAGGCTGAGGATAGATTGGAGGTTTTATACAGGATGAAATGAAAAATCACAGTCCATACGTCTCAGGTCTTGCACTGAGTTAGTGCTGCTGTAATTGTTAAGGAACAAATTCACAGCTTCAGCAGGAGGTGGAGACACTCCTGGACTCACTGAAGTTCTTCTTCACAGTTTGCAAGGCCTATTTGTAGTCCCATACAGAGATAATTAGACTGTAAGAGTTTGGCTTAGCTAGCAAAAAATCATTAGCAATGTACGTTAAAGAAGATCAGAACACTTTACTTCGTACCTCTGAATAAAATTTTATTCACGTATTACTAGCACGCTTTCTTACAAATAAAGGGTAGAAGCTGGTATTAGGCATGCATAAAAAACCCTAATATTAAGAACACTATATTCTTTGTGAAGATCAACTAAAGAGGCTTTCAAAGACTGCTCGGTGGATTTAAGCAGTTCCATTAACTGACTTTTTTATGTCCTTTTTACTGATTAGCTTTGTTCATGTGTGAACGGCTACGGGCAGCTTAAGATTTTTCCCTCCACATGGAATTCTTATGGGAAACTATTTGTCAAAGAGTTTTTTGCATGACTGGTCTCCAGCATTTTCATAAGTGGCTTCTTGTTGGGATGTAGTGTGCTACAACCGAGGTTCACCAACCAGGTGAAATCTGCTGTGAAAAAGAATACGAAGCAACTGAATGAGTATAACACTTAGAGTCATATTAACCGTGTGCATGCATTTTTTCAATGGGAGCATTCCTTTCCGTAAATTTCCTTTGAAATGCACTTAATACTTCTTGTTTCCAGTGGTGTGCGGTAGACTGGTAGAACCATTGCTGCTCTAGCGCTGAACACAACCCTGCCGAGGGAGGTAACAGTCTCCTCCCTCCCTGACCCCATCCCTGTCCCAACCCTCTGCACGTGCCACCGCCCACGACTGCACCCAGGAGCAGCTGTACCCATCAGCGCGCTGTGGAAGTGAGTGGAAATGGCATACGAAGACAAGCAAATTCAGCTTCCTTTGCTCTTTAGGCAGTGGTTAGACAAGCATATCTAGATTAAAAAAATGTTACTAAGTATACCTACGCACAGCCTAAAACCCCATCTGCTGATTCATTTAAACACAACAGAGAAGTGGATAGGGTAAGGCAAGGTAAGGAGGAAACACAGGACACAGGGTGGGTGCAGGTCAGCAGGAGAAACCGTTCTGTGCTCCAAGGGATTCAAGTTGGGTGAGACACAGCCCCAGGAGCATTGACTGGTACAGGAGACAGCTGTGGGGAACAGTACACAACCCTGGCTACCCAGTCATTTTCTTAGTTGCTGATGCTCAGAGGTATTTAAGCTTTGTTTGCACAAGTCATTGTAGAACTTTATATATTTTGATATAATGAAGTGAGCACTATTCTCACCTTCCCCCTAGCAAGGGTGCTGTTACATAGATAAAGCTTCACGGATAGTGAGGTATCTGGCGTGCCTAGTTTACCGATAGAGCTTGCACTGTCTGCCAAAGGTATGGTTTTGCATCAGTAGAGTTATGATACTGTAAATCTGAGGGTAGAAACCATTTCGCTACTATACAGGTAGGTTTTATTGGTAACGATTTTCCATATATTAGATTAATCTGCACTGCTATTAATGCCTTTATAGCATAAACTGTGCCCACTGAAGGGATGATGCTGTTATTTCAACAGAAGTCCTCCTCCTGACTGAAATAAATCTATGTAGATTCACTGTAGAAAAATCTTGAAAACTTCTATATGAAAATTGGATTTAATTTTGCATTAAAGTGAATAGCCTTGAAACTTCTAACACAATCAGGCAATAAAGCCGTTAAAACATTCCATACCTACACCAAGTTTGCGGCCTGTAAATCACTTCCCCTCTTCAGCTGCAAGTGCTTCTCTGCCTTCCCCCACAGCTGTCTTCTCAGCACATGCATTCAGAAAAACCCAAGGACAGAGCTCTTATTCACATTTTTCATAGTGCTACAAAACAAAATGCAGCAAACCCAAACCCAAACCAAACAGTGGCATCTTTTGATGAGTATTTGCAGTCTGACTCTGCCTGCATTATGCCTGAACAATCTTATATGTGGAAATATTAACTGCCACTTAGCGAGGCCACATCCAACCAACGTTACTTGTCAGAGGAGATGACGATATAGAGCCACCAACGCAATCGGTGTTTCAAGCTGCCAGTTTTCTGCTTGAAGGAGAAAGGAGCGACGTGGATGGGGGTGCTGGGGGAGCTGAATATGGGGGCGACTCCAGTTTGGAAGGCAGAAATACCCCTTGGTTGAAGCCGAATATCCTGCTCTGTGAGCCCCACCTCCTCCTCAGCCAGCTGAGCAGCATCCACGCTCTCTTTTTTTAATTTGATCTAGCCTCTTTTGATGACTAAGGGAACAGGAAGATTAAGTCTATAATTTTCATGTGATGTGACAGGTTAAAGCTATGTGTCTTTAGAGAAGGCTTAGATTATTTTAGTTTAGTTACAACACTGATTTAGGCCCTGACTCACTCTTTGAGGCCTGATTTCATGTAGACATATGTTGACTTAAATTTACTGCTAATGAAATATAGGCATATGTTTACACTACTCTGCTTAAGTGCTTTGCTGGTGTAGGGGTGGACTTACTTACACAGCAAACGCAATCCTGAATCAGAGGTACAGAGAAGTAGATTTTGCTTGTTGGTTTTTTTTCCAGCACAAAGGCTACTTATTTCAGAGTTTAATTTTCTTCCTCTTCTGTCCCTCCCGGACATTAGCCTGTGTAATCTCCGAGCGCGATGTGTGCTTTTCAATGTGCAGTCCTGCCAGAGACCTAACGCCCTCAAGTCTCCCTGGCTTTAATGACAGCTGGGCAGGCTAAGACCTGCAGAGAAGAAAACTGCTAAAACTCACATAGCAAGCCGGGAGCAGTAACCTTTCACTGGCATGGCTGAAGGAAGTGGAAGCAGGTTTGCTATGAAATGGCAATGCATTCCTGTTTCAGTACGCTCCTTGGCTAGGACTGCCCCGAGGACAGCCGGTGAGCGATGTGATGTGAAGGAGCTGTGCAGGTGGAGGCATGAGCCCCAGCCCTCCGTTGGTTTCCCATTTTCATTGGGAGAACGTCCCATGTCCAGGTGGAGGGCAGGAAATTTGCTTGCAGAAGCTTTTGTGTGTCCAGTATCTCTTGGACTTCGTAGGTCAGACTGTGACAAAGAAAGCGTTAGCAGTTTCCCACAACTAAAGGAAAGGTTTTTTGACGAACTTGAAGCACGAAAGAGAGAGTCATGCATGCAGAGGGAGGCACAGGCATTCTTGGTGCCTTAGCTAATGCTTCCTCCTTAGAGGAAACTCAGGCTACCTGGGTTTGGCTTTATGCCTTAAAAAAAAAAAAAGGCAAACCCCCCAACCCTCCATGCTTTTTGGAGCAGTCCTCTGCAGCAAATCTGGAAGCGGCTCTGAACCTCTCCTCTTATTTGTATTTCTCCCACAAAGTAGAACAAGGAAACAGCATTTTGTATGTTTCCTTCACTACATCTATCCATCTCTAGCCTTGGAGAAGAGGGGGAGGAGAAAGGGAGCTGCCAGCCTCCCATAGTGATTGATTCGTCTCTTGTTTTTCGTGTCGCGCTAGAACAACCTGTTTCAAAAATGACAGTGACAAGTCAAAGTGAATGTTTCTTGCTAGAAATTCAAACTCCCTGAATTGTTAGTGGGTATGGTGCTATTAAAGGGGCTGCTTTCTCCATAACATTTATTTGGAAGTATTCTTTTCTGCTTGAGCTTGCAGCCCTTAGGAGGGAAATATATTTTGCTGAAGACATTTGCTTCAATAATTGTTGTCACGTGAAACTTTCTGGCATTGATTGCTATCACTGGGGGACAGTTTGCATTTATACAAAGGTAAAAATCCTGCACTTCTCCACTTGCATCAAGAAGTATCGAAAGTGGCCCTGGAAAGGGACCAGGAGTCTCACCTGGACTTGGACCAACCCTAAAGCAAAGGCTTGACTATGCCCAGGGCTGAGCACGGTCCTGAACAGCAAAGTGTCAGGGGTCAAGCAAACATGGGGATCCAAGGAGAGGGGCGATGCAGTGACGGGGAGTGGAGACTGAGGACTGGGAGACGGGTGCTGCCACCTCGCCAGCGCTGCTGCCTGGGGGTGCATGCAGAGTGGTGTTTGCTCCCCTCTGCCCTTTTGGCCAGGTTGTCTTTCCTCATCGGGGAAAATCCCGTGAGTCCGAGGGTGCCTCAATGCTGCCTTTTTAGCAGAGGGAGATTTCTCTCCCACTGTGCAAATCAAGGCAGTGTCGCTCGTAATTGGGGGTGCAGAGCCAAACTTTCCCAGCGCTGGAGAGGGCTGACTCTGCTCTGACATGATTTCCAGCTCTGTGAGCACTGCTCCCGTGCCTGGGAGGACATCGCCTCCCCCCTCTCATCCAAAATATCCAAAACAAAAATATTTGCGGGCAGTTCCTAACTTTCCCTTCCCTGCCGATGGAGCTGCAGCGGTACAGTTGGTCTGCTACCTACAGGAGAGAGGGAGGGAGACAGGGGGAGGGAGGGGAGGAGGGAGAGAGAGAGGGAAGAGACAGGCATGGAGCTCAGGTTACCGCTGCCGCATCGCTGCCTTCCTTCGCTTCTCCCTCCGGAGACGCAGACGATCGTGCACCGCCTCGCTCGGGATGCCTGGGCTGTGGGGGGATCGGGGGAGACTTCACAAAGTGTAGCCAGCTCTTGCCGGTAGGAAGGGCAGCCCGCCCGCTCGCTGCAGCTCCGCGCAACATGGCCAGAGCTGCCGGAGGATGCTTCGCAGGCGTCTGAGGTGAGGAGGTGCCCGTTTCTTTCCATAACTCCAACCGCAGGTATGATCGCGGGCGGGGGAGTGCCTTCCACTTGGACCCGCGTCACTGACTTTCCAAAACTAGCTGACCTCCGCGGATGGGTTAGGAGGGTAAGATAAGCAGGAGCGGCAGGTGTGACCCTGCTTTGAAGACTGGGATCGAAGACGAGACCTCGTCCCTATCCAGGGAAGTCACTCTCCCGAGCCGAGCGGTGTGCAGCCCCACGGCAGCATGGGGTTCGGCTGAGGGCTCCGGACTGCAATGCTCATCCTCCGGTAAAACGGGCGATGAGGTGCATCATGCTAATTGGCATGAGGGGTAGACTGATTTGACGGTAAGAAGGTAGTAGGAAGTAATCTCGTTTGCCAGAGGATTTAGTGTGCATTTTAACATGGGGAAACATTTTGGCAGCCTGTGAACCTGTCCCCCGATAAAGACCAGGATCAATTAGGACAAATACAGGGCAATGTTTTCCTCGCTGTCCTGAGTGTTAGCTGAGACCCTAGAGAAAATGCTTAAGAAGAAGATACATGAGGTACAGGTAAGTAATTAAAGAAGCAGCCATTGAGCCTGATCCTGAAAACATTACTGGGCATAATCAGCACTTTTAAAGCCAAGCAGTTATTTACAAAGGATTTGCCAGCATGAGGGCCCCACAGTCGGATTTCTGTTCCTCTGCTTTCTGCCTTAGCCCTGCTAATCAAAAGAGGAGCTGGATGCCGTCCCTCCCGGTTAGCATTCGGCACAGGGCTGGGGCGGTGAGGGAAGCCTGAGTGGCTGTCCCTGGGCTGTCTCTGCCCTGGGTGGAACCTAAAGGATGCCCAGGAACATTATCCTCCAAAAGTACCAGGCTGCCTCTTTAACAGACATGTAAATGCAGGGACTTAGTTCAACTGTTATACTGATAGGCGAAGAGTAAAGCTCCAAACACTAAAAAACCACTGTGCCAAGAGGCAGCATGAAACAAAAGGGCACAGAACAGCGTGAGCACTGGGCTCACCTAGCCTGTTCAAGTGCTGCCCCAGCTTAAAATAGGGACCCCCCCCCCCCCCCCCGGAAGGTAGCATCCTGACAAGTCCTCATGCTACAGTGATATTGGCAGGGCTGAGCAGCACTCTGTTTATGAAAGATTTAGATGTGACATTGGAATGTCTTTATTGGTAATTTTTCCTTTTTTGAACATTTTTTGAACAAACTCCTTAGCTATCTTTTCTCTGCAGTGCTCTTTTCCTTCTTCCTTCATGTATCTTGAGATTGCTTCCAAGGGAGAGCAAGACCCTCATCCTGTCTGAAATACCATTTTGAGGTTTATTTTTCTTTTTAATTAAGATGAAAAATCCAACTTGTAGCACTATTTGTAAATGAAGGTACAATAAGTAATTTGTTTTGGGGGACACAAACACCATACATACAATTTTTGAAGCACAATGCCCCTATAGCTCAGAGAACCAGGCTTTTGGAGTCATAGCATTGGCAGCAAGAGCTTAAAGAATAATTTTTCTCATTGCTTTATTTGTTGATGGAGGTAAGAGGGTGGCTGTGAGCTGGATTTTGTTCCTATCCAGCACCATGAACCACATGGGTTTATACTGGTTAAGGCTGCTCTGATTCATCCCATGGTGGACAATTGCTTGTCTTTGGTGCGATCTGGGGTTTGGAATAGAGCAAGTAAAATAGTATTTGTAGTAAAATTGCTGATTCATGAGGCAATTCTTAAATAAGTTAAATATGCTCATTAACATCAGTGAAAAATGGAAGATGGGAGTGTTGTAGGAACAGAGGGAGCATTAGAAGAAACGAGTCTATTAGCGTTGAAGAGAAAACCGGAAAGGGACATTTGGTACACAGGGGGTGAAGGTGAGACAGAAAGAGAAGACTTTTAGGCTGAATGTTTGGAAAAAATGACTACCAAGACGAGAAAAGGTCCTTCTGGGAGAGCAAGGAGGGAGCGCCCCAGAGGCACTGCTGTTTTCTCTGCCTGCGAGAAACGATGCCTCTTTGCTGGTTGCCTGCCAGCTGTTTGGATCCCCTGTGGAAGTGGATTAAGTCAAAACTGTCCAAATATGCTCCTAAAAAGGACAAAAAGCACCTGCACCAGGGGCTGGCCTGTAATGGCTGTCCTGTACAGTTTCTCTGCATTGATAGTCTGAACTTTGCAACCAGGTGCCTAACAACCCATATTGCAACCTCCACTGCAACATCTTTCTCTTTCCTGGAAAAGGGAGGTGGACTTACTAAATATCCAAGATGACATTTTGGTGGGCTTTTTAGGGCCAGGATTCATCAAAAGAATTTTTCAGGCAGCTTGGAAAAGCAAACCAATATTTTAAAATAGAAGTAAGCTTTCTTGACTTGGCTAAAGTCCCTGGAAATATATTTCTTTTTGACTCTTCAGATGCAGCACTTCTTTCCTGTGACATTATGGGAACAGCTCCACATCCTGCCAAACTTGTTGCTGGTTTTGAGACCAAAACTGCATTTTGGTCTGAGGATGCTGTTTGGCTTTTCCAAACAAATGTCATGAGCAAATGCTCACAGTTGGGTGGAAGAGATCAAAGTGCATCAAGAGCTAATGGCTCTTGAGGATTTTTTTAATAAAAAGGAAGATGCAGTCTCTGATTCAGAAGATCCCTGTGCCACAAATGCCTTCCCTCTGCAAGAATACGCTCGCCATGGTCTTTATTCGCCTTTAGGCATTGGCCGTCTGGGTAGTCTCAGAGGCAGAACCCGGAGGCCACACGGACCTTTGGTCTGGGCCATTGCAACCATTTTAGTAACGGAAATCTCCACACCTGAGGTCACAACTCTGTATCTGAACTAGAAAGCCTGTGTTTTCGAGTGGCTGGGACCCGCGAATGTTTGTGCTTTCCCTTGTAATAATAAAGACACACCTTTTTAATGGGTGAATGTTGCATGCAAGACTCCTCCTATGCCTGTGCGTTGCCTCTGAGAGACCTGCTGTGTTAAAGTTATGTTTATACGCATATGCTGGTGCTGTATTTAACCACCAATACATTACCTTTTGTAGTACAGAAAACATGGTTCAGAGGAGAAAATGCTGGAAATTTTACTTTGAAGAGATAAGGTTGAGTTACAGTGGGTCAGGTGGCTTTTCTGAAGCCATCTGTGTCATAGCACAACAGGAGGAGATCTGGGGCAAGGAGGTGAATCTTTCAGGAACTCTTATGCTGTTACTGAATTTTAACTAATCTTATATTCTAAAGTCTCTTTTTTTGGTCATGTTTTTTCTTTGATTGCTGGGAAAAAAGTTTCTTTGTTTATTATAACTGAACCAGTGTTGGTTCAGTTATAGGCTGTGTTGGTCATGCTGCTAAAAACAATACAGTTGTATGCATGCATCTGTGTTATGTATACATGCATGGCATTTCATTGGGATTAATGTTAATCTAGAATTTAACATACCACTCTAACTAATGTTTTTTTCCCCTAGAACCATTAAATTCAAAACCTGACTTGTTTCTACTCTTCATCTTTTCTTTTTAATTTTTTTTTTCTTTTCTTATTAAAATCTAAATTGGTAAATAAAACCAGCCCAACCTTCTACAAAGAAGATTCAATCTGCTGTTGAAGTTACAGGGTCAGTCAGCTAAATGGGTATTAGTAACATAATGACAGAGCACAAGCCAGGCAACGTAGTAGGATTTGCAAATCGGTAGCAATATGCTCCTTTTCTATCTATCTGTTGTCTAATTGATCGCTTAAGGTTTGGAGATGGGGGCTCCTGCTGTGGATCTGTGACCGCGGGCGAATGGCTCACCTGCTCCCCAGAGTCAGGTCCCCAGCTGTAAAACATCGTGGCCTTTCTGGAGAGCCAGAGGCTTATTTTAAGCATCAAAAACACCCACTCCTCAGAGCCCCTCTCCCCATGCACACCCCATCATGGCAGGCTGGGGGTAGCACAGAGATGCCTGGGGAGGAGCTGGGAAAGCTAACCTGCCCCAGCAGCATTGCAAAAAAAATGACAAAAAACCCAAAGAAAAAAAAAAATGACCAAAAAAAAAAAAAAAAAAAAAAAAAAGAAAAAAAAAGGGAGAGAATTTGGCTGTAAATAAAGTGCCTAGCAACTCAGTCCTTAAATGATAGAAACTGGCATGTATGAAGCAGAGGAACAATGTCTTGCTTTGACTCGCTGACGGACTGACAAGGAGAGACAATCCTGATGATAGCAGAGGCTGGTGAGAGGTAGCAGAGGGAAAAAGGTTTTCTGTGGTCTGACAGTAAGGGCAGCAGAAAAATTTTTTCCCTTGTCCTGTACCCTTTTCAGGTTTCCATCCTTCTTGCCTGTCAGTCTTGACATGTGGTTTGGGCTAGGACATTGTTAATACACGTTGCTGTAAAAACCTCTCTCTGAAAAGTGGCATTTTAAAGTGCCAGAAAGGAGACATTTAGCCTCATCACCTCGGTGGCTATTTGTGTGAAATTCTTTCGGTTGGAAATGGCACCACTGGCTCAGGAAGCTCCGCGGGACGATGCCACCGAGTGCACGGGGCAGGAGGAGCCAGCCAGTGCTCTCAGGGGACAAGGCAGGGTAATCTGTCCCCGTGTGACCCTTTATTTCGAGTAGAGGTTCACTACCACTGTTTTTGGTGGTCCTGTGTGGTACCTGAGCAGGTGCTGCTGTTTCTGACAAGATCTGGTAGACACCGGGCAGCATCTTGCTCCGGGAGTGGGGGGTAGAGTCGAAAGGTGCTAGGCCAGAGGCACTTGGTCATCTGTCCCTGACTTCTGAGCTTGGGCTAAGGAGGAAACCCGGCTACCCACATGTCTCCTCGTAAAAACAGTGACCCAGCCACTCCTGAACCCACTGCCTTGCCAGACACGTCATCTTTGAGAGCTCCAAGCTGGCCCTTGCTCCTCTGAAATGCTTGCATTTAGGAAAAAATAAATGTTTCCTGCTGTGCTTGACATTTTCTTATTATCTATGCATGTTTAAACCCTCTTCGTGTCCTGCTGAGCTTCTGAGAAAGCAATTTAGAGGCTTTATTCTGAGGAAAACCAAAAGTTAGCAGGTATTATTATTACTTACACCAGGGCATGCTACTTCTGATTCTTAGGAAAGGAAAATGGGAATATTGCTGCTTACTTTAACTGTGCAGTATTTGAGGTTGTAACTCCTCTTTGTGCACTTAAATCATGCCTCTGTTTTTGGGTCTGCCTTGCCGCAGCTGCTTGTGTCTGTTTACAAAGCAGCAACTCTTGCAGATGGTCAAAAGCATGTTGGTTTGTTGTGCTTTGGATTGTTCCCTGGCTGATGTGGGTGACCTCAATGCAAAGCCAAAGCCGATCGTCCACTGAACTCAGTGACATGACTGTAGCTTTGTCCCAGAAAAATTAAGAAAACTATTTCTTTAAATTGATATTTTGAATCTGTTTCTCAGGGGGACTCTAGACCTACTTACCTCTCTCTGCTTTGGGCCAGATTGCTTTTCCTGATCTGTATGGCATATAGTCTTGATCTCTTGGTGCCGTTTAGATAATGATACTCATTAACAGACCTAAAGGAGATGTCAGATTAATTTTGATGGAATAACTAGGCTTTGTCACAGGAGTTACCATGGCCCTGTGACTGTGCAACATGAAGGAGTTACACAAGGGTCAGTGGTGTGAACAGGGAGACCTATAGTCAATCCGCTTACCGCAGCAGAATGCAGGAGTTAGTTCATGCCACCGGTAGAAACAGGTACTTGCAAAGTAGAGGGCTGCAGTTTGGCTGATTTGGACTACAGACCTTGACTGCCTTCTTTTCTTCATGTGTTCTTTTCGGGCATGTGTGAGAAGAGCACCAGGCTGCAGGCTCCTGCAGCCCATGTTTCTTGGGTCCCAGGCTCTAGTGCAAACCTTGTTTGGATCTGCACAGAGCCACGAAACATTGTGCCAGTCAGTTTAAACAAGCTGCTCTCTAGGACGTGAAGCAGGCAATTTTTTGGCAATGCCCTACATAAAATATTCTGCAGTTGGAACAAGAGGAGATGGGAAAAGCTTTGAGATACTTACAAACTGCAATTTCTGACTAGGATCAGAGAGAAAACTCAAGTATAAACTTCATGCAAAAGGATTTTCTATAAAACCAGAAAGATTTGTTTTGATGCCAAAATATTGGATGGTGTTCAAAATGACCTCTAGAAAAGAGATTGGTTGCTAGTAAGTCTCCACTGCTTTCTGGAGCACCTCCTGTAGGCGTAATGTTCACTTCATGTTAACATCTCCAGGACTGTTCCATGGAGATACGTGCACATAGGCTGGAAATCTGGAATCACAGACTGGATTGTTTCTCAGATGGCGGCGAAGGAGGAAAAATATAGTGACAGATAATTTAGAAACCACAGGCCTTATCACACCTAACTTATGCTCATATCTCTGCTGTAGAGCAAGATATTGTAGGTTGGATGATGATGGTTCTGCTGAATGCAGTCACAGCCATGTTGACCTGTTGAAACAGAATAGAAGCCATTGTTTTCCATACGTTCCTCATACATAGCAGTTCTCCCAGGCAGTGGGGGAGACAGAGCATTTGCTTCACTCAGGAAGCTAAACCTGCTGTGCGTAGGTGGGATGAGGGATGGGACAGGGGCTCAGCATCCCAGGGGGATGGAGTCAGTACCAGGGTGACTTAATTCCCTGATATACCAACTTAAGCAGTCCGAGGAACCGACCTGCCTGTGTTAATATAAAGTGTTTTTTAACTTTCAAAATTTCCCCTATTCACCTGAAAACAAGAAGGAATTGATGGTTTTAAGAGAAAAATGGCCTCAGCAAGAGGAAGCCTGTCATCTCTCTGTCACCCTTTCCCTTGGTGTTCTTTCAGTAAATGCCAACCTTGTAACTTATTGCCAAGCTTGGGTGCTTGGAACACCGAGGCTGTACCTGTGCCAATGGATCTTCTCCAACAGCCCCCCCATTGCACCACGGGCTCCCACTGGCCTCGGGGACGTCTGGGCCAACTCTTCCCTTCTTGAGCTCTGAAGCAGAAAAAATTAAAGACAGGGCTCTCAGATGAGACATCTGTGTGCACTCCCACGTGTTTGCTGAGTTTACCTGGAAGGGGTAGTTTGGGCAACTGGTGCTCTTGAGTACTTCTGAAAAGGTTTTAATGGGTTTTAAGAGAAAATTGCTCTCAATTACTTTCTTAGTTTAGTATTTGAAGGACTTTTGTTTGTACATGTTCTGGAATTCCTGTGACAGAGAAATGTCAGACCCTTGAACAGTCTCGTGAGAGCTGGCAACAGGAGCGAACCTCTTCTGCAGCTCTGTTGTCAACCTCAGAACATCATCTTTTCCTGAAAACACTATTTTTGGGATATTCATGTGCTTCCTCCCAGGCCACTGAAGAACGTGAGAACAGATGCAGAGGAGATTTTCGTATAATCTTGTGTGTGTGTGTGTGTGTGTATATATGTATGCATATGTATATTCTCACACAATTTTACATATTTATTTAATTAAAGCAATTTTGAAGTCTTTATTTTAATTGCAATTTTAATTGCAAGACTACTGTGAGCTACACATACAAGAAAAAACAGATCTGAGGAGCACTCTATTTAAAGATAAAGATAATTTAAATCTAAGTGGCAGAAGAAATGTGAACTTTTGAAATATTTTCAAAATTCATTAGTGAATCATTGCAAAAATGCATTTCACTGTGGGAGGAATTTCAGTAAACCAGGACTCCAGTTCTACTTGTTTTATGCTTTTGAGAATACCAACTGAAGCTAATGGGACTATTCTTATGGGTAAAATGAGCTGGATTTTGTCCCTTGAACACCTGGCTGGACTTTAAAATGAACTTAAGCCTGCAGCGCAAAACCTTTTCATTGCTTGGAAAGGGGAATTTGAGCAAAAGGAGGGCACTAATGTGGTTTTGGGGGGTCTAAGCAGAACATTCCTGGTTGGAAGGCAGAGATCAAATTTCCATGAAATCTACAGCTCTGGGGATTGTAAACTTGGTTTGCTGTATTTTTAGATGGGAAGCCAGATCCAATTCTTCATTAAGAAAGGAGGAAGTGGAAGGGAATACCCTTCCCCCTGGTAAAAATTCCCCCATCCTAGTGCTCTAAAATAGTAGTTGGTGGACCTGTGGGTTAATGAAATGAGTAACTGAAGCATTATACTCTTCTCACCAGGTCAATTTATGGAGATGTGTAATTTTTTTGGCACTGTGACCTTTTTGGGTTTGCTTTGATAATTTTTTTCTCTCTCTCAAAATTTATACTAGATTTGTAACCAGATATGCAGCACATTAATCTGTTACAAGGATGAATGAATGAACATTGTTGTTATTGTTTGGATCTCTTTCACCTAGAAAGGAGACGGGGGTACGGACAACCCCCTTCTCACCTCAGCATGCCCTAGTGAGTCACCTAAACTCTGGAACAGGTGAAACATCCAAATAATCTGACCCACTGTTGGTTTTTTTTTTTCTGAGCAGCTGACCCAATGTCAAATATGTGACTCATGGCCCCTCAAGCAAAAAGATCGGGAGCAGTTTCTGGGTTGGTACAAGAGCCCCAGAGGACGCAAAGAAGATGAAGATGGGAGGAACCTGGCTGGGTCTGCCAGTTGGACAGTACTTGCTTGCTCTGGGACACAGGCACTTTTCAAACAAATGGAGAAACATGGTATTTAAAAAAAGCCTATTGCTGTTATTGTCTCTCATCTGGCATGGGCACATATCTGCTGCTTCTCCACTCTCTGGCTTCTGAGAGTGCTGGTGGGTCTAAGTCATGGTTTGTAAGATGCTGAAAATGGGGAGGAGGTCTGAAGCATCAGCCAGAGCAACCTGGTATCAGTGGACATGCTTGTGTGGATTTCTGAGGATATGCTGGCTTGGGGGGCAGATTCAAGTAAGCAGGAGTGTGAATTTGATTGCCAGAAGAACATCTTGTGGGAATGATACTAAGAGAAATGCATGTGGGTGAGTGCCCTGAAATAGGTAGCTTTCAATTAGAGATGACCTGGCTTTAAATCCCTATGCAGGGAGTTTGGTATATAGCACTGAAAGGAACTAGATATTATTTTTTTTTTAATGTGCTGTTCCTTCTTCTTTCTTTCAGATGGATTTCAGAAGATTCAGGGTGTTTGTTTGCCTTGCAGGGCTCAGCTGTGCTAGCTTCTGGGTTTTTTACAATTTGACCAAATTCTGTATATACTGTGAAAACAGTCAAGATTACATATTCCCCATAGTGACTTTTAGGAGAATCGGAGGAAACTTCTTGCAGCTCCCGGATACAGACTGCCATAAGAACCCACCTTTCCTCGTCCTGCTTGTGACATCCTCGTGCCACCACGTTGACGCCAGGATGGCCATCCGGCAAACCTGGGGGAAGGAGAGAACAGTCGCCGGCAAGCGCCTGGTGACATATTTCCTCCTGGGAAGCGCTGTGAATGTCAGCCAGCAGGCTGATATCGCTGCTGAAAGCCAAAAGTACAAAGACATTATTCAAAAGAATTTTACAGACACATATTACAATTTGACTTTGAAGACCATGATGGGAATTGAATGGATTCACAGATTTTGTTACCAGTCCAGCTTTGTGATGAAAACTGACACAGATGTGTTTGTCAATGTTTTTTACCTCACTGAGCTGCTTCTAAGGAAAAAGAGGACCACTAGATTCTTCACAGGCTTTTTAAAACTGCATGAGTACCCCATACGGAAAAGAGGGAGTAAGTGGTACGTGAGTAGGGAAGAGTATCCGGGAGACACATACCCACCCTTTTGTTCCGGGACTGGCTATGTTCTATCCACTGACGTTGCTAGTCAGATCTACAATGTTTCAGAGAGCGTTTCGTTCATTAAACTGGAGGATGTATTCATAGGACTGTGCCTTGCCAAATTAAAAGTTCGGCCGGAGGAGCTTCATTCACAGCAGACGTTTTTTCCAGAAAGGATTAGGTTCTCTGTTTCTCACTTTAAGAAAATTGTGATGTGCCATGAAGTAGGACCATCTGAGCAGCTGAGCTACTGGAATCACTTAGTGACAGAAAATCACGGAGGAGTGCTCTAGCACCTTCCCTGCTCGAACTAACAAACTGAAATGCTCCACATTTACAGGGCTGCTCTTGACTCCAGCAAAACTCCCAATTAACTCTAGATCCATCACGTTAAAGACTTTTTAATGGTTATTTTAATCTCCATTTCTGCCCAAGAACATGCAAACCTCTTTCTCTCCCATTCACTCCCACCTTTTTGCATCCCTTCTCTAAACAAGTTACAATTATTTTTTTTTTCTGAAAGATGCAGGCCTGCAAACCTGCCCTCCAAATCTTGATGCTACCGGACTGGGAACATTTCTGCAGTGCCAAACTAAAAGACAAAGTACTTTTGTTCAGAAAATAAAATTTGCACCCTCTTCCTGGTCCCCCTTGATAGATTACTGCATTTGCACCCATCTGTGCAAGCATTTAAGAAAAGGTGTTTGTAGCTGTCAGGACGTTCCCCTCCGGGCATAGGGTACTGCAGCCCTGCCCTTGCAGCCAGCTCTGTGTGGGCAGAACTGCGTACTGGCACAGATCCCTCTTTCAGTCTACACAAATTTTTTGCAGAGATGGAAGAATTTGCCCATGCAGTGTTCTTGGTACGACCTTAGGTACTGCAGGTCACCTGGTGAATGTGTAAGGCTACTGCATGTGTTTCCCTATACGTGCCTCCTGCTGAAAATGATATGTGGTAAAGCCGAATCCATGCACAGTGGAGAGTATCCTGGTCTTTCTATTAAAATAGACCCCAGAGACATCTTTTACATTTGTGTCTCACTTTGCTTGAAAGCTACTGTAAATGGTTTGCCAAGGCTGAACTAGAGTCACTTACAGTGAGCTAAACAGTACATCTGATTTAGACATTTTTCCCTGTGAGGAACTGGGTGTGTAAGGGAGAAGACAGGAGGACTTTTCTCTTTAAACAAGACCTAGTGGGAAAATGTTCCCGAGTAATCATTCAGGCTGGGAGCCTCATTTCTTATTTCGTTACCAAGCAAAGACTCATGAAATCACTAGGATGTTTGTAGGTTTCAGAGATAAGGAATTGAGTCTTTACAGTAGATGCTGTGAAAAATACATTTGGGCTATGGGGAGAGAGAATGGAGGTCATGAAATCATGCCTTATGCGATACTCCTATTTGATTTACTTTCATGCAAAGAAAAGGTCAGTTTTACCAGGAAAGAAGTATCGAATGCCTATACTATGCGAGAAATATTTCTTTCAGAGAACAGTAAAAGTGGGGCTGCTCCCTAGGGGAAGATGAGCTGGGAGCTGAGGGGGTCTGACAGCCGGCAGGGCTCAGCCCCACACAGCCATGCGAGGGAGCAGGACAGACCCACAGATGGTGGCCAGGTCCAACCAAGAGTCCCCATAATAAGGAAGTATCACGGTGATGAGGTAGGTCTGAGGTTGCCAGCAATGGCTGGGCCCTGGTGATGACAAGTGGGGGTCAGGATCAGGCCCAGTGAGGGGAACCAGGGCCAGACACTGCCCCAGGATGGCAGGGCAGGGCCTTGGGGATGGGGACATACACTGAACATGGTAAAAAACATGGAGGAAAGGCAGGGCAAGATATTTTATTACTTTGGGGTTATTTTTATTGTTTCTTTTCTTTTTATTGAAGTTTGTGAGGACTGTCCAAGTGTCTCTTTTTACTTGCCTGTGTCTGAAGAGCAGGATAAATATTTTCAGCAGGAGTATGCCTCATCCTGAAAAGTATTTAATAACAGTAATATATTATTTATTTTCTTCCGATGTAGAACAACCTGAGCTCATGCATTTATTTTTGACAACTGATGATGAAAGAAATAATGTTTATTTGTTTGGTAGAAGAATAATCTTCTTTATTTTAAGTTTCCCATTCAGAAAATAGCTGTGTATATGGTGTTTGCAGGGATATGGCTATCCAGGTGGTCGGGTGAGTGACCAAGGAGATATTTGCCTTTCCCCAGCACGTACTCTGTGCCAGGGGGTGGGCAGCCCAGCTCTGGGTTGAACAGCATCTCTCCGCCTCCCATCCCAGCTTTGCAGGTGTATCTGCCCTTGGACTCAAAGCCCTGCTGTAGCACATCTACTTTTGCTGCTGCCTTCAGTATGTGTGATGGGTCAGACTGATAACGACCAGCAACAACATTTTAATCACTATTCTCTCCACGTAACCTGCAGAAATGTCTTTTTGCCATTCATTGCTATTGTACTCAAGGTGCAAGCTGGCTGTTGCTTTAATTTATGGAAAAATGTTGAGGATAAAGGAATGCTTCCTGGTCTCTCCTAGCTCCCTCTCTTGTGGGGTAGAGGGTCTGTGAGCTGGGACAGCATAACGCAACCTAATGTTCATCCTGGCCTCTTTTTGCTTTCTGAGAAATAATTCTGCAGTCCCTTGTGGGTCTCACTTCCACCTCTGTGCCTGGTGCCAACCTTATCCCAGCTGGCAGGACCAGTCCAACCGTGCAGTTCCAGAGAGCCTATATCTCGGCAGAAGCACTATTCATTTACGTACGGATGTGTCAACTTGTTCAACTCCACTGGGTGTTGAGATCCAAGAAGTATGGTGGCACCTGGCTCCTGGGATGGTGCAGCTGCTGGTCTTCTGTCAGGCTGAATTCGTGGCCAAAGTGTAAAGTCTCCCATTAGGACACAGTATTTTGGGTTGTTTCCCTGAACGATGGCTGCTTGTGAGTGGCATTAAAATATGTCTTACCTGAGCAGTTTGTGGCTTTGTATCATCATAAAAAAGTTACCATTGAGGGCCAAGTTCTGCCAGACTTCTTGACTGTGGCTTTTATTTTAGTTCAGGAGTGTTCCTAATTACTTGAATATAGCTACTAACTGGGAAGATGGTGCTATTCTCTGTTAATCTCATTTACAGATGCTACCACTGTATTTTTGGGGCTAAATTCATAGCTACCATGCCATTGGGAGTCTATTTGTAATTTCAAGTGACCCATGCAAGACGCCTCTCTTTATTACTGCATTTGAAATATTTTGTCCCCACTGAATATATGTTGTTAAGCATCTAATGGCCTGCCTATCTGAAGCATTTGGCTTATCACTGCTAAATCTCTGATGAGGAGCAAACGAGTACATGTTGAAATGTTATGGGTTCAGATAGCCTGTTCCTCTCCTTTTTGCAAATTATCTTCCCAAGTGAATGCTTTAGGTTGCTGCATATTATTTTCCTCAACATATGATTTTCTTTGTGCTCACATAAATTAGAAATTGATTTCATAATTCTCTCCATTCAGTAGGCGGCTTTGAATAGGAATATAGTAAATGAATATTTAATTACTTAAAATACAAGGTTATCCTGCTGGAAAAGGTGATTTAAGAAAAGTGGATGATTGCATGTAAGGCAAATTCATTTATTTAAACAAAGCCACTGTGCTAGTCAGTTTATATGTATCAGCTAAATGAAATTAGCTTTTGCAGCTTAGACCTCAGATCGTGACTTTTAACACAATCAAACCAGTATTAGTGGCCTTTTGCCAAATTATGTATATTTTCCTATGAAAGACCATCACAAAAAGATCGGAAATATAACTAGAACTGTAAACACAATACTGCAGGGTACATATAGTTATTTTTAAAACTTTGTATGGGTTAATAAAAGAATTTAGGCAATTTTCAGGCAGTTTATCTGTAAAAGTAGTGCACTATCCTAATATTTTTATGCTTTCTGGGTCAGAGGAACATTACATCACTTTTTTATGAATAGCTTTGGAAAGTTACTCTGAAAAGTTACTCCAGTGCTTCTCATTTAGTAAGAAGGAGTGTATAACTCAACAGAGCTGATAGTGTGTTAGAGTTGGTTAGTTGCGCATTTCAGCATACTCTATTTCTTCCAACAGAAGATCAAATATCAAATGAGGAGGTATAACCCTTCCAGGCACTTTTGAGAATACAGAGTAGATTTTTGTAATGAAAAATTTGCCTTACGTAAAAGCTGAATGGAACACAAGGGCTAACCGTCTGTAATGGATCTGACAGGAATGCTGCTGCTCTTGGATTTGTGCGGGTTACTATATAATGTTAATATAAAATGCGTGACAATGTTTGCATTATTTGCATAGAACATGAGAATGTTGAACTAACCATTCAATGTATGATATTTTAGTAAAGTATTTTGTTACCACAGTTTTGTGTGTTCACTTATCTTTTTGGTTCTTAATGTATTAACATTTTGGGAGGTAGTCAAGTTAGGAGGCTTGCTCTTTTTCCAGTTAAAATGATTCTATGATTCTATGAATCTAAAATCACAGAATCATAGAATCAATTAGGTTGGAAAAGACCTTTAAGATCGTCAAGTCCAACTGTTAACCTAACACTACCAAGTCCACCACTAAACCATGTCCTTAAGTGCCACATCTACATGACTTTTAAATACCTCCAGGCATGGTGACTCAACCACTTCCCTGGGCTGCCTGTTCTAATGCTTGACAACCATTTTGGTGAAGAAATTTTTCCTAATACCCAATCTAAACCTCCCCTGACGCAACTTGAGGTCATTTCCTCTTGTCCTGTCGCTGGTTACTTGGGAGAAGAGTCCAACACCCGCTTCACTACAACCTCCTTTCAAGCAGTTGTAGCGAGCGATAAGGTCTCCCCTCAGCCTCCTTTTCTTCAGGCTAAACAACCCCAGTTCCCTCAGCCGCTCCTCATAAGACTTGTGCTCTAGACCCTTCACCAGCTTCGTTGCCCTTCTCTGGACACGCTCCAGCACCTCCACGTCTTCCTTGTAGTGAGGGGCCCAAAACTGAACACAGTGTTCGAGGTGTGGCCTCACCAGTGCCGAGTACAGGGGCACGATCACTTCCCTACTCCTGCTGGCCACACTATTTCTGATACAAGCCAGGATGCTATTGGTCTTCTTGGCCACCTGGGCACACTGCCGGCTCATGTTCAGCAGGCTGTCGACCAACCTTTTCTTCCAGGCAGCTTTCCAGCCACTCTTCCCCAAGCCTGTAGCGTTGCATGGGGTTGTTGTGACCCAAGTGCAGGACCCGGCACGTAGCTTTCTTCAATCTGAATCTGAATCTGTTGAATTTTCTCCCCTTCTCTAAAATGCCTTAGTATGTATATCCTAAAATGACTGGTTGGTTCCTCTTCCTAAGGCAAATACATAATTCCCATAAAAGAGAAAGAGATCAAGAATGGGAGTGCTTTCCCAAGTATTAAGCAATCCTGCCACATTAGCCACTCTTGCCATTAACAGTTTACACACAGTACACCTTTAAGTCAAAGGCACCTTAAAACAAAACTTTATAAACAGGCTGTGATCTGAATTCAGAATGTTTTTTACAAATTACAAGAGTGTCAAGTGCAAGATAGATTGTTAAAACCATAGAAAGGGAATTGATAAAAGACAATTTTAACCACAGCTGATACTTTTTGGAAGATCAAGATCCAACCTGAAATTGTTTTGCCTGTGTCACCATAGCCAGCACTGTTTGACTGTGGCTGACTGGCATGCTCCTTGGGACCTGGAAGCACAGCGCAGTTCCCCTATTACTTAAAAGGGAAATGTCAAATAACTGAAGGCAGTCTGATTGTTTGCCAAACACAAGCAGTTATGAACTAAAAACTGTAACTAGAAAAGGTCTCCCTTACTACCTTTATCTTTTTTTAAATCTTTTTTCCTCGCTTACCTTTCTGGTGTATTTTGCTTGTTTATCTGCAGCTGGACTTAAATTCATTTGTTCATTCCACCAACATATTTCCAAAAGTATCTACAAATATTATCACACTGGATAGAGTAAAGCATCTGAGTGACAGGACTTAGATATATGAGGTACATAGGAGATCCAGCCTGAAAAAACAGACTTGAATTTGCACATGTTCTGTCTGAAGAAATAGAGATTTTTTCAAAGCCTAGTAATACAGTGGTTTTAAGGCTATCCTTCTAAAAAGTTCACTCAAGTACATTTTCACTGAAAAAATGTAATTGGACAATTTCAATGGTTGAGAAATAACCTTGTTGTCTTACATTTCACAAATTCAAAAATGCATTATTTTTGTAGGAAAAAAAAAATCCAAGTCCCTTCTTAGAATCTCTCTAACTGAACCACGTACACAATATGCCTTGCATTCAGCTACTGACCTAAGCTGACCTCATTTGATTTATGACTTTGGGTGCAGGGATAGAGGCCCGTGTAATCAGCTTCCTATTCTTTTGTCACCAAAAGCACTTAGAAATCACAGCCGCCCTTACACTTACAAACCGTCAGCGTACAGCTGTAGGCACAGAATGTCATAAATTAGTTATGTGGTGTGATTTACACTTCCAGCTTGTAGATCTTCCAGGCAGCAATATTCCCTTCATGTTTAATTGTTATTACTGGAACAGCAGTTGTAAGTAAATGTTTGACTCCAGTACATAAAGGGATCTGCATCTTTTACATGTGTTTCTGCTAGTAAAGGTTCAACGAGGGAATTAAAAAGAAAAGCGAGCTGAGCCGGGAGGCAGGAGTAGGAGTGAGCCGCGGTGTGCGTGCGTAATGCAGCTTGCTCACGCCGGGGGTGAGGAGGCGGCAGAATAACAGCACTTGTTGCTGGCTGGGAGAGTTCGGTGCTGAGGGTGAGGGTGTGCGAAGCATCGCTGTGCTTACCCACCCCCCCAGCCCATTTTGGGGATCCCATCCCCTTACGCTGAGGCCAAACCCTACATGCCTTGCAGGTATATATTAAGTGCCAGGAGGTTTGTTGCTGGAGGCCACAGTAACTATGCGATATCACCTTCTCCAACTTTACTGAAGAAAGTGTTGCATGGGATAGGGGAGAAGAGGAGACTGGAAACTTTAGCCTATAAACATATCAGTCTTCACTGTATCCTTGAGATCTTTCAGTACTCACCAGTTCCCCAAGCTTTTAGGGAATCTTATTTTATATACCAGTGTGGCAAAGGAAACAGCTGAATATAAAAATAAAGTTTACTGCTCCTCTGTAAAAGAAAGCCAAAATACAGCAGTGGTCAGGAGCACTTCCATTACTTTGCCACATAAAGAGAAGTTGAATATCTGAAACCATCTCTGCCAGGGACTTATGTTCTCTTACTGCAAAAGGACAGCTTCCAGTCACGGACTCCATATCACAGATACAGTTCACAGGAGACATCTATTTCTAAGACAAAAATCCTGTCATTTCTACTTGGTGATCTTAACTGAATGCCCAAAGGAAGGAGGAAGATGTCAGTCATAAGGATGTATTTCGTGAAAATGCAAAACAGACACAGTTCTTCCAATATAATGCCTACTTTTATGGTGATAATCTGCTCTCTCATCATTGCAGTGCCAGTTTGGATCATGCTTGCAGGTCACTTAGGGAATATTCATTAATATTCTATTTTCAGAGGTGTAAGTATTAAAGTTTCCCATAACTGGCAACCTTGCAAAATCATCAGGAAAGAAAGAAAAGGGGTATAATTTCATACTCCCATGGTAGTTTTCCTGGCATTATCAGGGAAGTCCTGTGGGATTTGGAGCCCTGGGCATAGTGCTTGTGTGTGCATACCACTGACGAGGCTTGTGCAACGTTTATCTGACATGTCCAGGGCTAGACTTACTGTGCACTAGCTTATAGGTGTTGAGTGCACCAGTTTTAAAGGAGCTCTGGATAGATTTGCACTTTGCCTGAACTCCTTGAAGAATCTGGTTGTGCATATAAAGCTCAGGAGGGAGTCTAAAATCATGACCCTAAGCAATAATGAAAAATGTAATAGTGATTATAATGAGTGTAGAGAAAGATGCTTACGTTTTCTTGGCACGCTATTGTACATTGAAATGTTCCTTAGAATAAACTGAATGATAACCAGAGCAATTAAGCGAATTGTTTGGACCAGAGACAAAGCATTTCTAAAGCTAAAGAAAATGTTGCCAGGGGAACTGGGAACTGATGTATTAGAGAGCACTAAAAATTTCCTTCTTAGATTTACATTCCTCCTAACAGCACCAAAGCTGCACCTTCTTTCATCCTGTGATAAACTTTCTTACTTACTTATTGTTGCCTGGACTCCATGACAAACGTCTTCCTCTATGTTCCCTGAATTATGACATTTTAATTTTACCAGCTACAACTCATCACCAATTTCAGTGCCGGAGAGGAGGAATGCACCTGCCAAAGGGGAAACATGGAATGCGGTTTAGAAGGAGTGCGGGCAGGAAAGTACTGGAGAACTACATTCCAGTTGTGGAGATTTATTAATGTTAAATAAAAGCTGTGAAGATAGTCATGCAAATAGTGTGTAATCCTGTGGCCTCCTGTGTGTGAAAGCCTGGAAGAAGATTATATCCAAAGTTTTCCTCATTAAGGGCCCACAGCAATTCTTCACAGAGTTATGGCTTTATAATAACCAGGCCTCGATTCATGGTAGCATCACTTCATGAATCTTTAAGTCATAGAATCATAGAATCATCAAGGTTGGAAAAGACCTCTAAGATCATCAAGTCCAACCATCAACGCAACACCACCATGCCTCCTAAACCAGGCCCTGAAGTGCCACGCCTACACGTTTTTTGACTGCCAAAAGGTCAAGACAAAGATGACCTGCCTTCCTAGGAAGCAGATAAAACAGGATTCCTCAGATCAACATGAAACATCTTCTGGTGGTGGGATTGGTCTCAGCTAACTTTTGCAGCCAAAACCAGCACGTCCAGTCTAATCCACTCTTTCAGACTACTCTGTAGTCAAAATAATGAGGCAGGCCTAACCAAAGGGTGACAAATCTTGCCTGAGACCTTCATATCAGGATAGGTGAAGCATCACCTGGTAGTGTTTTTATATCTTTAATGACTACACAAAAAAATCCTTGATAAATAGTTGGGGATAGATGCCTGTGTCTTAGCTGGCTAGCAGTACCTGAGGAGGGGGTCCTGCATGCTGTGTATGGTTACTGGTATTCAATAAAGATTGCAGCTCCTCTGGTAGTGCCCCCACAGCCACACTTTGTATCACGTCAGCTATTCAATGGGGATGTCACAGGATACCATCAGTATCTTTCAGATAATTAACATATCTGTCCAGTAATTCTTTTTTGTTCAGTCAGCAAACCATTTTTTACAAACTGAGGTTTCTTTTAAAATATAGAGACAAACATTACACTATTGTTTGTGCAACAGAGGGACATTTGGGGTATCCTAATTTTTCACATAAATATATATGTAGTAGACAGCAAGGACCCCAGCTTGTACAGAGACTTCACTGTGCTTGATGTTGAAAGCAGAAGTGGGCCTCCAGAGTTCTCATACCCTACAAAGTGGAAACAAGGTGGGGAAAAATGCATCTCAACAGTCACATAGGTAACAGAAAAAGGAAATGGCACAGCTCTGTTATTTCTAGAGTTTTTCTTCTAGTGCATTTGGGTCCTGATTAAGGAGAAATGTGAATCAAAGCTTAAAACTGGGATGAGTCTTCAACATATTAACAGATTAATGAAAAGATTTTAAAAACTAAAGCTTGTGAGAGAAGGAGAGGGATCTGTGTTTCTCACTTGACTTCTACAGCTAACACTAATAAAATCTGTTTTGAACGAGAAACGTGCCTTTCAGAGGACCAAATATTTTGGCAAACAGTAGAGGAAAGGTGTAAGAGCATAGAAACAGGAAAAAAAAGGAGGCAGAGTTGGAAAAGTTACGGCTTGGTATCTCTTTGGCCTGATCAGCTACTAGAGAGAAATGTCCTGTAGGCATCAAGATAGAGACAGCTAATTCAGTCACTAGGTCAGCTTGTCTCCTACCTTAGTCTTTTCTAGATGTTTCAGTTCTCCTCTTCTTCATTAGAGAAAAGAACCTTTTTTTTTTAAATAGGGAGCCATTTCTCAAAGTCTTTGTAATGTTCAAGCCCCTTTTCAAGCCAGTTTCCATGGGGAAATGAAGAATTTTACTCCTGTTTCTAGCACTGACCTCAAATCAGCTTTAATGTTGTATTTGTAAGTGCCTCTTCTCTGCTATTTTAATGCTCACATCCTCTGATCATATTTTCTTTAACTCAGCTAAATAATCTAATGTACCCCATGGAAATGTAGAGACTGGTGATCTCCTCTGCTGCATTCTCACTCGTTAGAAGTAATTTACAAATGAAGATGTCTAAATGCTCTTCATTTTCCATCATGACAATTTGTCCAATTCTCCTCCGAGAAAAAAAAAAATACACTTACAGCCACAATGACAATGATAGAAAGCTTCACTAAGCGACGCTCAGAAAGTCCATTTCACTTGGAACTTTCTGCATGGGTTTGCACAACAAGCTGTATAGACATATGTTTCACACTAACACACCCTAGGACAAAAAATGTTGAGGGTAGCTCCAGCAGTTTACACAGTCTACACACCATACAGAAGAAATGATACGGTGTGCAAACAAAGAGTTTGGAAGGGTTGGGGGGAAAAAAAATGGGCAAAAATCCTCCTATTCACAGGCAGAAGAAAAAGGAAGAATTGGAAAGAAGTGTCTAGAGAAAATGAAGTGGGAGGTAGGAATCTGCCTGGTATGCAGGCTGATGATTCACAGAATGATTTTCCATTTGCATCAGGCTGGCAAACTTAGGACCTGATCTTTTGAACCGTCATGAGCATGGGTAGTCTTGTACATGCACGATGTTCTCAGCGGTTGGGGATTCAGACACTTTACCATGCTGTGTAATGTCTTATCCCACACACGTCCTAACCAATGCCAATGGTTGTACTGTATGATATCACGATATCACAGTTCATTAGGAAGGTCAAAGTACCGAAGAAACTAACAAGAGCAGTGACAAATAATTAATAAAATATTAATACATGCGTTGGTTGCCTAAGCAGCCCCAGGGAAAACAAAGGACATTTGAATCCAGTCACTGTGCACCAGATTCACCCAGAAGGATTTCAGCTGATGAAGCTACGCCAGCGAGCGCGTGGGTGGAGGTGACAGGTGCTTGCCTGATGACTCCCACTGGGGTCAGATCCAGAGCAGGACGTAAACACAGTGGATACTCTAGGCCACAACGCACCCAATTCCCACTGTGTGCTTCAACCTGTGCTCTCTACATTGAGGGGATGGGAATGAAATGCCTGCAGCTGGGGCCAGCAGAGTGGTGTATGCATCTTTATGTCCATACATATTTAAGGATATGGCTAATCTACAGACCATGACAGACTGCAGTATGGTAAAGTGATAGCTGATCAGCCTGTGATCAGATAGTGTCATAACAACAGCTGTAGCACAGGTGCAGCAACATGACATCCAAAGTGACATTGATAAGCTTGAGGACTGGGCCAACAGAAGCATCTTGAAATCCAGCATGAAGAAGCACAAAGTTCTGCACATCAGATGCAACAACCTTGAGGTACAGGCTGCAGTGGTACGGCCTAAGTGACAGTGGGTAGAGATCTTGATTTTTTGAGAAAATTTCTTGAGACCTGGGTGAAATGAACACCAGGGTAAATACAAGCCAACAATGCCCTCTCACTGTAAATATGGCAAACGATGCACTAGGTCCCCTCCATGTACTGTGCCCCTCAGTTCAAGTTGGATGTAGAGAAGCTAGAGATGGTCCAGTGGCAGGACATCAAGCAGACAAGGGTCTAGAGCACAGCACCAGTGAGGAGCCGCTGAGGTAGCAAGGTTTTAGTTGGGCAGAGAAGAGGTTAAGGGGTGATCTAATAGCAGCTTAAATCTACCTAAGGAGCACTTACAAAGGCGACAGAGCCAATCTCTTCTCAGTAGTACCAAAAGACAGTTTTGTAAAAGTTTTAAAAGCAGTTATTATCCTTTCCAAAGCATTTTTACAAAGAGTTATCTTTATTAAATCAAGCTGAAAATCCAGTCAATCCATTTTAACTTTCTGCACTTCTACTTGGACAACTAGAAATTAAATATGCTTATTGGATGTTTTTTCTTCCTCTAGCTTTATTTGGATGGAAATCAAACTATACATAGAAGGTGTTTCAATAATACTGTTATGAAAGTAGGGCTGTTGATTGAACAAAAGTGTGAGATTTTAAACTTAAAAAAAAGAGATGTTTGGAAAAGCAAGGAAGCAAAAAGAAAAAATTACAAGCGGTCAAAAAACTTCCTGCAGGCTTCATAGCTTTTTTTTTTTTTAACAAGTCAGGGTGATATTTTTCTAATAAAGCAAAGTTTTTGAAATATAATTTTGGAAATTGATCAAAATTCCCCACACAGACTGTTTAATTTCCCTTTGCTGAACTCAATCTTTTCATTTTGAGTCAGTCTGGCATTAATTTCTACTTGCTAGAACTGCTACCACGCTTAGTAGGAAATATAGTTCAGGAAAGTCATATGTCCCTTCTTTACAATTTAAGCTTTCCGGCAGATGGACTCATCATAAAAATCTCCTGATGTGTCACATCAATTCAACCCACTGACCAACGATGGCCTAATGCGAAGGATGCTGTTCAGCTCTCAATGGAAGACAAAGGCTGCAACCATTGAAAGACCATCTCTCATGAGGCATACGGCAGCTTTGGTGAACACACACAATTGTCAAAGTGGCAGGAAAAGGTGTGATTTAACTGAGTAAACAAACACAAATATTTCAAAATTAAATGAAATTATTTAATGAACATTTTCCTGATGTAACACAAAAATTTCCCCAAAATAAAAACTAAAAGGAGGAAAGGAACATGAAAATAAAAAAGGGGGAAAAAACCCCACGTGGGGACTGTATTTTCCATCAAAAAGCAGAAAACCAATTCAGTTTTCTCAACAGCTGCTTATAAAGTTGCACTTCACAGTAAGGGCCCATTTTGCCAGGGCCCTGCGGGCACCAGCGGGCCTGACCCTCCCTCAGCAGACCCCGGGGCTCCCACAACCTGCCCACGGCCCAGAGCCCCACACCAGCCCCCCCCAGGGCTCCCTCACCCCGCCCACGGCCCAGGACCCCATGTCAGCCCCCTGGGGCTCCCCCGCCCTGCCCATGGCCCAGGGCCCCACATCAGCCACCCGGGGCCGTGGGCCCCTGCCCCAGCGACGCCTCAGCCCGCCCCTTCCCTGCCTCTGTCCCCGTCCCCTGGATGGGCCCCTTGGCACCATGTTGTGGCCTTGTGTCCAGCCCTCTCCCCGGCCTCATCTCCTTCAGCTCCTGACTGGACCCCCTGGACGGACCCTGGCCCTGGCTCAGCCTCTCACCCTGCCAGGGGCAGCTGATGGACCCCGACACCCCTGCCTGTGGGTGACAGTGCCTGTTGGTGAGGGCACGGCCGGTGCGGGGCCCACGGGCGGGCGCTTCCGCTCTCTGCCATGTTGCCTGCAGCGCTGTAACAGCGGGATGAGCTCCAGCCTTGGTGTGAGGCACCGACACACTCACCTGTGCAGTTATAAAACGGGGAAAATAAATCCTGCACCTCCCGTCACGTCCCAGCAAGGCGGCGTGGCTGTCCTCTGCCAACATCAGGCGGCGGCGCCCATCGGGTCAGGACGGCGTGAAGTTTGCTCCCGCGTGTGTGTCATCAGCAGTGCCTTACTTCCTCCTGCAGGACCGGTTAAATATTAACACAACGATAGGCGTATTTGGGCGGGGGGAAGAGGAGAGGCAATCCTTACCTCACCGTCTCGCAGGAACAATGTCAGGGCAGGCCCTGGAGACGGGTTGAGAGTCAGCAGAGGTCGGCGCTCCTTCCCTGCGGCACCTCGGCCAGCCGGCCCGGCCGCCTGAGGGAGGTTTCCCTGGGGTGAGGAGGCGACGGCTGGCCTGGGACTCCTCGCTTTGAACACCGCCGGCGTCCTCCTGCGTCCCCCGGGGCGGAGGGCGTAAGCGGGGCCCGTCGTCAAAGGAAAGCGGTGGGAGACACCCTCTCGGCGCCCGGGGAAGTGATCCAGGTAACCCCTCCAGAGCCATTATTCGCTTCCCAGCAGAAGGATCTGGAGGCTGAAAGATAATTTAACCCTCTCCCCCGCTCCTGCCTCAGCGGGGAAGCCTGCACTAGGCTGGTGGCAGTGGGGTGAGCTGGGGCACTTTGCGACCCCCATCTCCTGCTGTGCTCCCCGGCCTTTGGGGCAGGTGTCCCCCACATCGCGGGATGCCCAAAGCATCCGACCCCTGCTTTGTGCTGGGCCGGATCTGGCTGCTGCTCCTTTAGGGCGATATTATCGATATTATCCCCTTGCCTCTGGTGCGGATGTGGGAGGGAGTAGGCTCAGAGCCATGCACGGCAGCGCTGGCGATGCCAGTTGCCCCGTGCACCTGCAGAGAAGGTGAAAAGCAGCTCAGGCCAAACCCCAGGTATTTAATTCATCATCGGCCAAAATATCCTGTTTCATCTGGGGTTCGGGTAATATTTCGTGGCCCTTTGAAAGTCCATTTTGAAACAAAGTAAAACAAAACATTATAGATCCCTTCCTTTCCTGTCTCACTTTACTTCACCCCAAGCTATTTACTGATTTTGGCCTGAAGTCGGGCATAAGACTAGCAAGTTTATTCTTCTCCATAAAACTTCGCTCAGCTCAGCTTGCTTTCATGCAGCCAGATTTGTAAGTGGAGGTATGAAGGCTGCTGCCCTGGCTGGCGGGGTCCTCTCTAGGACTGCAGATCCTGCCTGGCATCACAGCTTCCAGAAAAGGACACGGCCCTGACTTTTGCATTTGTTTCCTGGTGCTTTATTTAGCCTGTTTCACTTCATATGACAGATAATACTAACTCTTAAAAACTACTGACTGATTTGTGTACGTGCTGAGAGCTATTACAGTGACAGAGCAAGGAGAAATCCCTCCAAGCTGTGCATGGCAACCCTCCCATCCCAGCTGTCTGCTGGGGGCTCCTCTGCACACGAAATGTAGAAGTCAGAAAAAACCAAAAACCTTTCGAAATGCACTGGGCAAACCCAAACCAGCATACAAACTAGCCCCCCTCCCAACATGCAGGTGAAGAAATCAGCCCACAGGTTTGGCTTAAAATGTTGATTCGTTGACAGGGCTGTCCCTTAAGTTCGCAAGGTAAACTGAAAGCTTGCAGAATGGGAAAACACGGAACAAGCTGCCAGCTGAGCTGGTCAGGTTGCAACTGCTGCAGTAAACTCAGCGAGACCCCCTGCTTAAAGCACCGAGTGTTGAACAGAGGTCCGGTATAGCTTGATGCTGCAGCTGAACATGTTTGGAAAGACAGCAAAAATGGTTTTTGTTGGTTGCAGTGGTGCAGCGGGCAGGGGATCTCTGGGTGCAGGGCATTCCTCCCACACAGGCACCCCGTGAGAGGCACTGCCACACACCCCTGTGCCATCCCACCACCGCTGCTTTCACAAAAGTGCTGCTGGGAATTAATGCAGGGTCTTCACACAAAACTGAGAAATTAACTGCTTGCTTAAGGGCAGCAAAACAGCTGGGCCAGGGGTTTCATGTTTTGTTCCTTGGTGTGGTTTTGGTTTTAGCAAAAGGGCAGTTAAGTGTGCTTGTTACAGGAAACTCAGAGTGTCTCTGTGGTGATACTAATATTTCTTCATTGCACAGAGCTGCCACAAAGAACACTCCTGAAATCAAAACCACTTTCCTGACAAGAAATTTGGGCTGGCCACAAAACCACATCCTTTGGCCCTTGTCCCTTTCATGAAGGCAAGCTTCAATTTCCCAACTGAGAAGTTTGTAAACCAAGCAGTGCAGTCAAACTCTCTCCCACGTATTTTGAGGGGGAGGAGAATAATATCACACAAGTGAATCACAAATGCTCGAGAAGCAGAAAATGCAGAAGTAAGGTGATGGCTCCCACCCAAGCTCTGTATCTTATCTCTGACCATGGTGGAGAGCTGGTAGTGTTTTATTTTGGGGTGTAAGAGGCACTCTCAGGTTCAGAGAAACAATTCTGAAGACCCTCTTTGCACTAGCAGCCTTTCTGAGCGCTCAGTCTGGGGACCTGGGAGGAGATTTGGTATTTCTCATCCTTGCCCCAAGGCAGGTGGTACGGAGAAGCCAGGGTGGCAGGAACCGTTCCTCCTAGTCACAATGGCCCCTGTGCAACGAGGGCCTGACAGGACAGCCACAGCAATGACGGTACCAGGCTCCGCCTGGAAATGTATGAATAGGAATCCTAGTTTTGGAGTAAAGCACACAGAAAAACATCCAAACAAACTTTTTGGGTGTAGCAACGCATTGGGATATATTCCCACTTCCTCTCCCGAAGGCTGCCTGGTGCAGGAGGCATCAGTTTCCCGAGGGGGGTAACAACCCCTCTGAACAGAGGCCTGCTCCCCTCCGACCCCAGGGGAGAGGCTGGTGCCCCGCGCAGTTGCCCTGCATGACAGTAAGTGATGGAGCACAGCGTTCATTAGTCTGCCAGGATGCCACCGGCGGCACGGGCGGCACACCCACAATACACATGCAATTGCGGGAGCTTAGAGAATTATTTTTCCCAGCTGCTCATGATTAACTTTTATGATGCAGTTGGAGCTCCCCTGACACAGTCAATCCTGAAGCAGTAGTGTTGTAATAGCCAGGAGGGACTAAGGGCGCGAGAGAAGCAAGGTCTGTAGGGAGAGGTTTCTCTGCTGAAGCAAGCTCCTCTACTTCTTTTGAAACAGTTGTTTTGAGAAAAGATACCACTCTCCTTCTAAACCCTCCCTCATTTAATCTTCTCCCCTTGTTGGTAATACAGGTCACATAAAGTCACATTTTATCACAGGACGCAAAGCAGCAGCTCATTACGGAGTTTCTCGATAAGTTCTGTCCTTCAGCTTCTTCTCAAGTATGCAGTGACCGCTGGTGGCTTTCTGCCTTAGGGACCAGGAGAGAATGCTCCAATGGAGAGGTTCCAGAAACTCATTTTAATTCCTCTCATCTTAACTGCCTCGCTACCAGGTAGGACACATTCATAACCCATGAAATGAGCCACCATGGACAAAACGTGAACGAATTTTAAAGCCGCGTGAATGGCAGTTACTGGCGATATCAGATTGAACAGTCTGTCCAGAGGGGGATTATTTAAACTATTTGAAATGGTTAAGTTTGCATTTCAAGCCTGAATGATCTGATGGCTTAGAGTAGCTTCAGTATGCAGGAATGAGCAGTGGATGGGGTGGGGAGGAGATGGGGAGGCTGCCCTCTCTCACTTCCAGTGAGCAGGGATGTCCCACTTATTTCTCTCCCTCCTTGCACTCATCTTCCTCCTATCTGTTTGGGACTGCTTTTGAGGGGGCATCTGTAGAGAACTCAATATCAGCAGCTGATTTTTCTTCCAGAAATATGTGCAAATTATCATTTTGCTAGTTTGCCTCCAATTTACATTTCACATCCCTGAGTTTCAAAGTGAATTCAGATAAAAGGTATCTTGGTGGCAGAGCTTTAAAGAAAATGTGAGTATAAAGTGACTAGTTGGGTAACAGAGACAAGGCTGATTTTTTTTTTTTTTTGTTATAGTCTAGCTGGGATTTTAACAGGCTCTGAAAGGAGGGAGCTGCAGTGGGATGAGAGGGAAGGTATTGTCGTGGCTTCATAATTGGTGAAATGAAACACAATGCAAGAATAAATGTTGAGTTTTCTGAGCAGAGTGGTGTTCCCAGTGGAGTTGCACAGGGATGTGTGGTATTCAACAAGCTCTTAAACAACCTAGTGAAGAGGAGTGAACTGTGAGGTGGCAGACTTTGCAGGTGGTGCAGAATTACTTAGGGCAGCCAAATCCAAAAAGAAACTAGGAAGATTTGCCAGAAAATGTCACGATGCCAAGTGAGTAAGTAATAAAGGAGCAGAAAACATTCAATGCAAAGCATCACTTAACCGAAAATGTCTAGTGGGTGAAAAGAATAGATATCTTGGAAACAGAGTAAATTACTGAAAAAGAGCGAAAATTTCATCACTTGGTGTCTTCAGCAAGGGAAATACAATGAAATCTGGCATTATATAAATCCGCAGAAAGCTTATATCTTGAATACTGCATGTTTTGTTAGCCCTTCCATTTCAAAAAGGACATATTAGGTCTGAGAAAGGTATAAAGTGTGACAGAGGTGATCAAAGGTATGAGGAGGCCTTCATTACACTGGGATATTTTTCTGCTTGTGAAGAAGAAGAAATAGTAGAGATTTATTAAAATAATTAATTATATGGAGGTGAATGGTGAAATGATTATTCACAATTTCTCATAACAAAAAGAACCAGTGACAACCAGTAAAACTATCAGAAAGAAGATTTAAGGCAAACCAAAGAATATACTTTTCCTCACAGTATGTAATTAAATAGTAAAGCTCATGGTCACTGGATATGGGGGATACCACATTATAAACAGGCTGAAAAAAGCTAGAAACAAATATAATGGAAGATAGAGCCATAGGTGCAGACGCAATCATCGGCTTGGGAAGTCCCTAGATCTCTTATTTTTGGACACTGAGAAGTTGTAACAAGGAAGCCTCAATTTTTATTTGTTCTGTTTCTTGCACTGTCTTCCTAAGCATCCAGAGCAGAGTACTACGTGTTTTAGAGGATTTCTATTACCCTTCACTAACGCTTTTAGTCAAGCACCCCTGCAATGGGTGTTTTATTGTCCCACCTGCAAGCTGTACCGGGGTAGCAGGCATTGCCCACACTGTGCGGGGCAGCCATGGGAGCACACCCCAAAGCAGAGAGAAAAAGTGTATTGCGGAGAGTCAAGTGTTGCTGTTGAAAGAAGCATTGCTGCTCTCAGGATATCAGGAGTCACAAGGCTGGCTGGTGTGGCTAGATTGCTGAGATGGCTGCATGGCACAGCCAGTTTGAGCATCCCTGTGGATGGGCACAGCATGCCCTTTGGCAGCAATAGTATTGCAGACCACAGGGCTGACATGCAGTGCAGGGTCCCAGACTGCTGCCAGGATATTGGTGGTGGTGCTGCTGCAGTGCTCCCAGCCTGGGGACCCTCACCACTAAGGGCAAGAGGCAGTGCAGGAGGAGAGGAGGAGTAGACTAGCAGCAGAGCCAGGAGGGGCTGCAAGGGACAGCTGCCAAACAGTGAGTAAGAGAAGAGATGGGAAGACACACTTGGCGGCTGTGGAGAGGTTTGTAGGCAGGTGGGTGGAGATTTTGGTTTTCAAAAAGCTCAGCTTCAGGGTTGCTGCTTTTTGAAATAAACTTGAGATGTGCTGAAGAAAAATCTTACCATTTATTGCAGAGCTGTTGCTGGAGCAGTGGACCAGCGATGAGGCAGGGAAGGCAGAAGACAAGGTGGGGTGAGCAAGAGGCTAAAGAAAGAGTGAAAAGAAAAAGGAATTTAAAACAGACTGGAAGGAAAAAAAAAAGTAGAAATCCAAACAGAAATAGCAGGGAAGGAAGGGAGGAAGACAGAGACTAGACACAAAAACTGAAGAATAAAAGGCAGGGTTTATGGAAGGGCAGTACATGTGTAGAGGGGGAGATGATTTTGAAATACGATAATGAGGCTGAAAAAAAAGGAATCGTTATGGCAAACGGATAAGTCCACCCTGTCCTTCACTGTGCTGCATCCAAATAGGTCACTTACTTACAAAAGAGCAAAGACAGAGTCAGGAGAGGAGGGAAGGAAAAGAAGGTAGCCATGTCTCGATGCCCTTGTTGCTGAAACCTTCAGCATGAAAAAGTGGTCCTTTAGAGTTAGTTCAAGCGGGGAAGAAAAAACATTGGTGATGAACGGCAAGGGTGGTTCTTTGGCAAATGAGGTCCCTCAGTGCAGGCGTCATCCAGGGAACCAGATGCATTTTTGTTTCTTCAAAACCCCCAGTGATGTGACAGTGAATTTGTCACATTGTGACAGAGGAGGGAATAAACAGCTCATAAAGGAGTTAGTATATACTCTACATGCTGTTGGGAAGGACCGAACAACTGTAATACCATAAATACTTATCAGTTTGAGCAAACTTTCACCACTGGTGACTGCTTTATAAACATTTAGTGATGTAACTCAAAGAAGGTGTCCTTACTCAGCTTTGTTCTTCAAAAATCAAGGGGTAATGCAATATCACAAAGACAGCCTAACATTTCCCTACTGCAAAGATGATATTTGCCTGGGTGGGATTTCTCGTCGGTTATGTGTGGGGAAGCAGATGTTAAACCAGCTGTTAAGAGCGGAACATGTAATTTCCATAAAGTGCAATGACAATCTAGCCTGAGGCCTTAATTTGTCTAAAAGCACCCATCTGCAAGGTATTTTTTTAGCGGTATGTAAATGAAACTAGGACTAGAATTTTCTCCTTAGTGCAAGAAGCAAGGCCCAGGAAAAGAACTTACAGCACTGGCTTGAAGCACTGGTAACTGGGTTTAGATCCAATTTCTGTCATGAATGTCCTCTTTGACCTTACACGAGTTTCTTTATCAGTGTTTGTACATGGGTTGGACAATGGAATGCACTGTTGGTTCAGGACTCCATGTGCTATTGCAGGATAAAAAATAAAATAAAAAAGATAAAGAGGCAAAGTTAAAACCACCAAAAATATTTTGGCAGCAGGTGGAGAGGCTCATGAAGCTCTTTTTTTGGTTGTGCTGGGGCTTTACTGAGGTCTAAATGGAGGCGAGGTTGAGCTATGTCCCACTCCTCCTGCCACCCATAGGATCCCCATACAGGGCTTATGGAACTGTTCCTGGCTCACAGAAGTCAGTGAAAGACATTCTATTGCTCCAGCAGATATGGTTGGTGGAAGAACATGTAGACCCTACCATACCTATGGACTGATAAAAAATTATTATATTAGATAAATGAAGGAATAACTCATACCTACCTGCCTATACTGTCCTGACTGTCTGAAGAAAACAAAAGCAATATTAGCCATGTATTTTTAGAGCTGATGATCACTGATTATTCATGTTTAGGGATAAATTTCAAGACTATAATGGAACTCACAGACATGACCTCATAGCAAATGATTAATTAACAGCTAGCAGTGTACTGAAAGTCGCATCATTTATTCAGACCCATGGCAAACCACGGCTCCTTAAGAAAGTAAAGTGTTTGCACAGGCATAGAAATAAATTACAAATGCACAGAGATCAGTTTGCATTAAGAGGAGCAGTGTGGATAAGTACTGTAGCTCCTGTTTCATGAGCAACGAAATGCATTTTGGTGTTAACTCTAAGGAAGTTTGTTCATGGCTGTGTCCATCATCATGGTAGCTGTTTATGCCCACTTTAACCAGTCAGGAAAAATTCAAACAAAGTGTAAAAATCAAAAGACTCAGCACATGAACATGTTATAGACATCATAGGTGTACAGGGAGCAGTATTGTAAAGGCTGACTACAATATAAGTCAAGAAAAAATAGATAATTCAAAGACATATTTGAGCTTAGGACAGTGTCTCAACCCTGGTAATATAAGTTATGAATAGAAATCATGACAACTGGATGTTGAATTTCAGGGAAGAGGACCATATTACATGACAAATGGTCTTACTAGAATGCACTTCATCAGTGCATGATCATTAGAAAACCTGTAGCTCTGTAAATGATGCCATCCACAGACATGTGGCCAATCCCTGACATTCAGAAAGTGACAAATAGAAAAGATAGGAAATTGCTTTTAGGCATTTTGTTGGGTTAACTGTTTATAAAGCAACATATTAAGGTATGCACATAGATTTGATTGCTGAGTTCCTCTTCAAGCTGTTTCATGTTTTAAAGCATTTCAGTTCACCTTTACAACTCTGAAGAGAGCTTTGAATAAATGATAGTGGAAAAAATGAGCCATTTAAGTTGAACAGAAATGTGCTTTTCTGTATCTTATCTGGCTTTATTAACTATCAGTGGAAGTGAAGTTTGCTTTTCATTTAATGTTTTATTGCTCACACACAGATATACGTTGGAGAATGAGGTGCATGGCAGAGGTAACATAACCCAGAAAGGTGGAAAATTTTTGTAAAGGTTTTTGTAAACACAGGAGAACTCAGAGTCAATCGTACAAAGAACCAGGGAGAGCTAGGTTTGTATAATCCTGCAAAACAAAGAATGAAAAGGCTCTTGTCTGTAAATACATGCAGCAGGTGGGAGGAAAAAGAGGAGCTATTTATATTAAAGAACAATTCTTGGCACAAACCTGGTTAGATATACACTGCCTAGGATTAAACGTGAGCTGGAAATTAGAGAATTATGTGGACATTGGAGCAATGAGATTACAGACCCTATGCCCTGGGTGCGCTCACCGAGGTCTGGTTGCAACATCATAACTGAGATTGGGCTGTTTCTGTTTATACAACTATCAAACATCTCTTTTGTGTGAAACAGTAGAGCATATTCTCCCCTACTCACGTCAGCTATTGACTGAATGAAAAACGAATTTTTCAATAATTTATAATTAATCCAGTAATGAATAAGCTACCTAAAACGTACAAAACCTGGGTTGAATGAAACCTTTAAAAATCACTTCATTGTCCTGAATACTCTTAGCAAGGGAGTAATGGCCATTTCAGACTTTCTTTCTTCTGGAAAATAATTGAACACTTATGCTCAGGCCAAATTTGCAGACACAGGGTTTTAATTAGACTGCTATGGACTGTAGTATCTAATTGTTGTAATTATGCAGACTTCAGCCTGAATCGTTAGGGGTAGCACTGGCAGTCCTGGTGCTTCCTCAGCATGACTGTTTCCCAGTAAGTGATGAAAAACTCACTGGTGAGGTAGACCTCACTGGCAGGACTGCTTGGTCTGCAGAGAGCTTGTGAAATCTCCATCCTTGGAGATATTCAAAATTTGATTTGACAAGGCCCTGCGCAAATGGCCTAACTGTGAAGCTAGCTCTGCTTGGAGCAGAGAGTTGGGCTAGAGATTTCCTGAGGTCCCTTGCCACTGAAACCTTTCAATGCCTCCATCAAAGACCAACTCTGTCAGTGAGGTGCAGGTAAACACTAGGCCAAAAGGGAGCAGACCCAAGCTTAGAGGCAGGTGAAGAGACGATAGCAGCTGTGTGGGATGAGAAAGAGCTGTGCCTGGTGGGATGTGTGCAGAGCACGGGCAGTCTCCTGAGATGAACCTCGGTGATGGCAGAGCCTGCAATGTCAGTCCTCTCCCTCCCCCTCCACTCCACCTGCAGCCAGCAGGGCTGTGGGTGGCACTGATTTAGTAAAGTGACAGGCTTATGAGAGTGTACCATTTTGGGCTCCCCAATACAGGAAAGACATTGATAAACTGGATCGAGTTCAGGAGAGGGCCACCAAGGTGGTAATGGGCTGGAGCACTCGCCTTGTGAAGAGCAGCTGACGGAGCAGGGCTTGTTCAGCCTGAAGAAGAGATGGCAGCGGGGTGTCTAATGGCAGCCTGCCAGCACCTGCAAGGAGGTTGTCAAGAAAATGGAGCTAGGCTCTTCACAGTGGTGAATGGCAAGAGGGCAAGAGACAACAGGCATATGGTGAAACAAAAGAGGTTCAGAGTGGACAAAAGAAAAAGCTTTTTCCCCATGAGGACAGTCAGGCAGTGGAACAGGTTGCCCAGAGAAGCTATACTGTCTCCGTCCTTGGAGGTTTTCAAGCCCTGACTGGATAAAGCCGTGAGCAACCAGGTCCAACCTCAGAACTGATCCTGCGTTATCAGGGGGGCTGGATTGGAGACCTCCTGTTGTCACTTCCAATCTGAATTACTCTATGGCCATTTGGTCAGCTACTCCTCCTTGAAAGGTGATAGTACCTCTGCCTTTGCTCTACTGCACAAGGACATAGTGTGCTCTGCAGAACTGAGCCAAAACCCAAAGGGATTCACAAAGAACAAAGACCCAGAGAAGCAGGTTCCTAATTTCACACAACACTGCTCTCTCAAGTCCTGTTCCCTAAGACATCAACCAAATAATCTAGGTTGTTCTTACAGTTTGAAGTTTTGTCCCTCATGAAGGCTAGGGTATATGATGTTCTGTCTCTGAGAAATACTTCGAGATTTGCCCACCTTCAAAATAGCACCCATTTCCTCTAGCTATTTCAGGGACTGAAGTCACAGCTGCTGCATTGAAAAAAAGGTCTCTGCCTTCACCCTTCCTTTACTTTCTGCGAGTGCTTCTGTCTTCCCACACGCAGGGGATCCACCATCTGCCTGGGCAACAGCTGCACATTCATTCCTCTGAGGGCAACGGGAGGCCCTGGGTCTGTTGAGGAGGAAAGGAAGACAGAACGCCTTCATTAGAAATGAGCTTTCAGTTCTGAAAAATAGAGGTCAAAATTCATACTACCTTTTAAAGAGAAAAACTCATGAATTACAGCAGCTCTGTCTAACAGAAAGCCTGAGAAGGTGGGGAAGGATGTATGTGATGCATGCATGAGAAATAGGGGAAGGGGCAGAGGAACAGGGAAAAAAGCTTGGAAGGATATATGCTGGGGCTCCAAAAAATCAGTGGCAATCTGAGGTATGGAAAAGGGACCAGTTATCTACTCCTTTATTTATTTAAAGTCTAGAGAACTCATGTATTTTCCTATTTAAAAGTGGAACTTTTTTCTTTCAGCAAAATGATGTCTGCTTTTTAGTGAATCACTGTAAAGAGAAGTTAGATGATATTGGAGTGGGAGGAGGAGAGACCAAAAATCAAATGCATCTTTAAAGAAAACCATTTAATCTAAGCTGGAGCTGAAAGATTAGGTTGTCCACGTCCATCTCTGAACTAGTTAAGGTCTTTTAATCTATGTAAACCGGTACTTCTTGGGTTTGTAATTGTTGGCTTGGGGATCCATTAAAATAATGTAGCATTTGACCACTGTTTACTGCTGTGGGATTAACATTACTCAGTTGCAATTTCAATTAACCATACCTATCTTTTAACTACTTACTGACAGGCATTATAGAAAATGAGACAACAATCTTTTCCTGAAAGTATCAGTTACTAACAACTGTCAGAGGTGAAGTGCCAGCTCAGCTGAATCAACAACCTTTCCTGATACACGACTAAGTGCTTAATACCCCAGTGCTCCTAGTGAATAATACTATTTGAACCAGGGCGCCTGGCTTTTTAGCCTTAAATTGCTGGCAGTAAAAATTAAGTCAAAGGCCTTTGGTGGTGGTGTTGTATATGTATTTACAGACTGTGGTTTTTTTCTTCCTTCTAGGTCTTGGCTTTTGCTACTCTATTTTAAATGGCCCTACTAATGCAACAGTCCTTGCTGGTTCAGAAGCCCGCTTTAATTGCACTGTGTCAGTAGGATGGGTAATTCTCATTTGGCTGTCCAATGGAAATCCTGTCCTCACTGTCATCAGTTCTCAAGGAGCTGTTGAAACATCAGACCGCTTCACCTCTCAAAATTATACCAGTAGCAATGGGTTTACCTCGGAGCTGATCATCCACAACACACAACTGAGTGACTCTGGAAAAATTGAATGCAGCACCCAGCAACCTAGTGAGAGCAGCTTTGCATTTCTTTCTGTTCAAGGTGCGTATAGCCATCAATAGAATGTTATTTTACTATACCACACTTAAAGGAATCCTCTGATGGATTGCCCAAATTATCCCTGCAAAGGAGTACATGCTCTCATTTACCATCCTTTGCCTCCTGTCCTCCTTGTCTTAATTTTACTGTCAAAGCAGGTTTCAGAGTCACATTCAGAGTGCCATTAACAAAGGTTTGAACTGCCCTTGTTTTTTCCTGTTGCATCTCTTATTCTTTATTGGATTGCATTGAAGTGCCTGAAGGCTGTATCATCAGGCCTACCAGCAGTCATCAAAAATGATCTTTTGGCTAGAAACAGCATGGATTACCCCATACGCACATCTCTGTACATGAATTTTCTGCTGTCTTTGGGGCAGATCTCCCTCCTGACTTCTGACTCAGGAATCAGTCTGTATCCAGCTTATTTGAGTTTGATTTAATGGCGTGTAGAAGTAAAGCCCTTGAGACACAAGGCAATACTCTTCATATGATTGCTGCTGCAAGCTACCATTTCCATGGAATGAAAAGTTCCTGTGTATCAAGCCCCTGTGTATGAAACCTCTTCCTCCTCTCTGAAGCATCAGTAGTGACAGAGTGCAGCCAGTAAAGCAAGATCTAATCACCAGACACTATGCATTTGTCAAAGAGATGCTTCATGAAATGAGAACATCTCATCATCTACCCATAAACCCTTCCTGATAAAACCCAAGCGTACTTAAAATTTAGAGAGAAACACTGTTATTTCATTATGTTGTCCTTCAGCTGGAAATATGGATGGCTAAGAAGTATAATATTTCCTGCTTTTTATTGGAAAGGTACTGAAAGCGGAGACTTGTGCTTTGGGCATACTGGACAATGTGTCCGTGAAGTTGCAATATCTGCATGTTTATATCATGCATATGGTATATCTGTGTTAATAATGTTTGGTTTTAAATTCATATCTCAAGGCATAGCTAATTCTGGGTAGCAAGATAAGATTTAAAACTATCAGCAGTAAAGCAATGCAGCCAAATGTTCTGAAGGAACAAAACATCTTTTCCCTCCTACAGTTAATGGATCTTTATTCATCAAAAATAGCACCTTAACAGTAAAAGAGAACAAAACAGTTGAAATTGTTTGTGAAGCCTTAGGATGGGCTCCAGCTCCAGACATTACCTGGATGACAAATGACTCTTTCATTGATAAGTCGAGGTATGTTACCCAGCAAAGTCAAGGATCTAATGACCTCCACAATGCCCTGAGCATCCTAACTTTGACTCCGACGGACACTGAGATTTTAACTTGTTTAGCTGACATAGAAGCACTCCCTAGCCCTCAGAATGCAACCGTGACTGTTATTTTGGTTAACTCTACTATAGGTAAGTGAATGTTTGTTGTACTTTGCCTATACTATTTTCTCAGAACTGTGCTTTTTCTTTTGTTTTGCTTTGTTTTATTTTGAAAAGTCTTTTATTGCAAATGAAAACTATGAGATGTGCAAAGGTGATACAGAACTAAGACCCAATAGTCACAACCTGATACATAGGGAGGGTTACATTCACATCAGTGAGAGGATTAGTACAAGTCTAATGAACCACAAAGTCCAGCTTAGGACTGAGCAAGACAAATGAAGCATTACACCTGCCACTGACTCCTACTATGGATTCAGTGCTGAGAAAACTGGCCTTTGCTCCTTGACCAAGTAAACATCTAATAAATTTAGATGTTAAATATCTTTGATTAGGCCATGCCTGCCATATGAACATAATTTGTTAGACCTCATTTACTCAAAACCAAACCCTCAGGTGAAATTGTTCTCCATAATATTCAATGGCCAGTTTTACCACTGACTTGGAAAAAACCCCTGGATTTTACTCCCAGTCTCCACACACAACCCAGAATGGATTCTGTACCAGCACTTCAGATGCAAATAGAAAGTTCTCCATATAAGATATGATCAGCTGTGATGGAGCTGTTATAGTATGGTGGTAACATCCCCAGGGCTGCAGAGGCTGGCACCTAATTGCAGATGGTAGCAATTATATGTATATTCTTCTATACTTCTATACCGTATACCTATCATCAATCAACTGTAAGAACATCTTTGTATGTGGTGTATTCACCCATTACAGAGCAAGAATCAGGTCACCAAAAGAAGCTGCATATCATGGGCTTTATCGCAAAGTCTACTTAGATCAAAGAGCCATCGGGCCTGCTTTCCTCTGCCTGGTATGGTCTCTTTCACATCTTAGAGGAAGGTAAAATTTGTCCCGCAGCAACATTTGTGGGATTCTTTGGATAGTGCATTTGGTTCCTTTTTATTGCCTTTTATTTATGGAAATTCAAGGTCACTTTAATCCAATCATGGATGTTGAGCAAATCTCTCAAGAACAGTTAGACCTTTGATAACCCTAAATATTTTCACTAACATTGTCAGCACTTTTTGTAATGCTGCTAATCTTTGGTCTCACTGACATCCTATGAAAATAAATTCCATAATTTAACACATTCACAGTATTAGGAGGCTTATCAGGAAAAGGGTGATTTTATCTGATCTGTGCTGCCGGTGTGGATGAAAGCAAGTGGGACTATCACTGGATATAGGTACGTTGCCACCTATGATGACATAGTCCACCCTACAATGATATCCCTTCTATTAACCTTATCCTGTGGTATCGGAAATGCATAGGTTATATGGAGTTTTCTTGCAGTGTGTCTGTGCATCCCCAGCTGCTTTCGGTACAGAGTAGGGCCTCGAGTTTACGTTTCTTTTCATGATGTGGTGAGCATTGTGAACTTCTATAATCATGCTGACAGTTTCTCTTGATGAACTGATTCTTCTTCTATAATGGGTGAATACGGCACGTACAAAGACATTCTTATAGTGGATTGATGAGGGGTTTAGTATAGAAGTTTCGACATATAAACAACTGAGGAGGTTGAGTAACTGTACCTTTTATCTTAAGTATGAGTCATTATTAGCAAGTCTTTTTCAGAAGTACTTGCTTTGTAGTACAGTTGAAAAAGGTCATTTCACCATTCTTATTATGACTTTTTTGTAGTCGGATTGCTCTTAATTACTGACTAAGCAAAATAGAACTATCCTGAGGAAATTAATAAATTCCCCTGCCTACTCATTTGTGAAGTACTGAGGTATCCACCCTCAGTTTCCATAGCTACTCATTGTAAATCAGAAGAGGAGAAAAACAGATGTCAGGAAGCACAATTAGTGTATAATTAGTGATTGCATAGGACTATCATTCATTTCTCTTTGGAAAAATTATTGTGCAGCAGCAGACACTCAAAATTTGTCAGGATATGAGAATATGAAGTCTTTAAATTATTAGAATGAAATAAAGACAAGGCATTTACGGCAGAGGAAGATATATAACCTATACATCACACTTGAAATCTCAGAGCTTGTCTGACTTTTCATATACAGACTCAGCCTTAGCTAGCTGTTGTCAGGAAAGAATACAACTAGCTTCAAACATCTAAGGAGTCCTTGCCAAAACTACTGTAATATCAATTTCAGCCTTCACTTAAAAGCTTGAGGAATTGAATTCCTCCATGTTCCTCACAAGCAATACCTGTCCATTTACAAGAACTGCAAGCAAAAATCTGAGCCCTCTTCAGCCAGCCATCTCCTGGTTAATGAATGTCCTACCTTCCTGCACCTCTAGATCAGTCTCAATCTCAGACCTTTCCATACAAGGTGATGCACTTTTATGTCAGTCACTCCTCCTCCAGAGGTACCTCACTCACAGTGGTGTTTGGCTGAGCCCCAGATTTGGGACTTCCTATGGACTTATCCCAGCAGATGCATTCACAGAGCTGTTATTGGGAAATGGGGTCCATGGCAGAGTTCCTTATCTGGGCCCAAGCTGTCTTTGGCTTCAGTGTTGATTTCAGGTGGCCTTTGACCTGCAGAAAATGAAGATAGGGAATCTGCCCTGAGCCTGATCTTCCTTTGCTTTTTAAGTTAGTCAGAAAGCTCCAAAGTGTCCAAGAAGCGATGTGCAGCTTTTTCCGGTCTCTCATTTCTCCTTGGTCACCAGCACGTGCCAGGGAAAATCCTCTTTTCTGCAGATACTTTGCCAAAGTAAAATTTTGGGCAGCTTTGGGAGGAGCCAGAGATCAGGATAGCAGCAAAGGATGGGCCCTAGAGAATGAGGAAGTGGCTTCGTCCACACTAAGCACCTCATGTAATTTGGTGTGGATTTACTAATGGGGCTAAAAGGGATTTAACGATCTCACACCTCTTGCACCCCTACTTGCGTGCTGAGCTGGCAGCTCCTGCATTCATACCTGCTGGTCCCAGCTCCATTTTCTTTCTGGATCCTCCAAAACTGGGGAGAAGCTACAATGCTGAAGTGCTGGGGGTGTTTGTGTTGTATCCTGTCCTTCTTGCTTCAGCTCTGTAGATCCTCTTTTGGCATGTAACCTGAACCTGACAGGGAGCAAAATACCTTGGTGTGGCAGCCAGCCTGGAGGTGTGGGCCAGTGAAGGTGTGTTTAGCTCCTCCCTTCACACTAAGGTTAAGCTTTCCTCTATAGCTAAATAGCTGTCTTTCATATTTTAGGCATATTGAAATCCCTGTGGTATGCTTTATGGAACAAAATATGATAAAATACAGATATTTGTTGCAGTACTTCTAGATAAAAATATTATGAGCAAGTTTATCATGAATTGTAATCACAATTGATTACAGCCTACAGGAATAGCTACTAGTTTGCAGGTTACTGAGAGCTTGTTTTCTCTAATAGTCAGAAGAAATTCAAAACATGCTGATATTGAGCATTAGGATTAGAGAAGACTGGAACAAATTGCTTAATCATAATGACCTGAGCTTTGGAGAATGCAGACTTCTAACAGAGGTTCAAGCTTTATAGGAGGCTCTGGTCCTGTATCTTTGCAGTCTGAAACCTCCAAACCCCAAACATATGCCCCGCCAAATTTGTAGATAGAAAGGATTTACTTCTTTATTCTCTGCCATAGGTAAACCGGCAGATACTCTGGTTCACACATCAGGGGCATAGCCCTTACACTGCGCAGCTACCAGTCACCTACATTGCTGCAGTACCTTTTCCAGAGGCTGTCAGCTAAATGTGGCCATGCAGTCGTTAACTCAGGCCTCTAATGAGGAAATGACAATCATAAACCTAGTGCAACAGAATGGGTTTTGTAAAGTTTGGATGTGCCTCACACCTGTAATTTGGATTGGAACTTTGTTTCCAAAGAGCTTCCAAAATGACTTTGGGGCTGCTTTTCAAAGGGTAGCCAAATTAGAGATGCTTCTGCAATATTTGGTTAAAACCAAAGGGCAGGATGGTGTGACAATCAGAACCGACGTCTTCCTTGTGCATCCAACTGTGTGAGAAATACAGGGTATTTTTAAAATTCTGTGCACGTGGGAGCTCTGTGGGAAAATTGTTTGGTCATAGCAACCAATTTGAGCAAGATACTGAATTATCTTGAAATCACCTCATTTAACCCTGTAGATTACAGCAAAGACAAAGGAATAAATTAATGTAGTGAGAATGTCAGTAGTGAAGATGGGTTAGTAGCTGCATATTCCCAAACTGTGCTACTCTTTACAGGCTTTGCTCTTCGCTGCTCTTTAAGTGGATAACGGATGCCCTATCAAGTGTGTCCCAAAATCAAACACCTGCTGAAATCAGTGAGAGAAATCCCAAGATTAGATTAATCAGAAAATCATATCTACAGGCTAGAGATCTCCTTCTGTACTAGTCACCTAAGACTGTCGCTGCGGTCTGTGGGGAGAAATGGACACTTCTTCAGAGCTGTTCATCTTATCCAAAGGGACACATACACATTTGGCCAAATGAATTGTAACCCAAAATACCTATTTTCTCTCCACTGACAAGAGCACGTAGGCAAGATGCTTAATATCTGCAGTATAGACATCTAAATTGAATCTTAACCCCTCTCCCCAATCCCAAATATCTCCAAAGGATGTTGGGAGGCCCAGCATATCTACAAAATAAAGTTAAGGTTGGAAGATTGCAACCCTGTGTTTTTCTGAAGAGAAGTAGCTTTGGGAAAGGTTGCAATTGCAATAAAGAATTTGCATTTGGAAACATTTTAAATGCTTGGGCACCATCCATAAATACAGAGTCCGTCATTTGGAAAACACAGACACTATGTTAAATAATCAATAAGCAGTTAATAGCTTCTCACAGAAAAGATGAATACACTGAAAAGGATGTTTTGAGGCTCTGATAGTACAATGTTTCTCCATTTAATTTAACAGCAAATGATTACAGTGAAGACAGCAGAAACACGTGGGTTATTGTACTTGCAGTTGTGCTTTCACTTGTTGGTATTATTCTTCTGATCGTTATTATTGTGGTTGTTGTACGCTGCTGCTGCCTGAAGAAGAAAGGTAAGTGGACCTTCACAATTGGTCTATACATTAAAAAGTTTCTTCAGTTAGATATAAATCTCCTAGTTGTGTCAGCTCTGGTGCTGTGCAAAGACCCGTAAGCAGAAGTGTGAGCAGAGAGATCCTGCTCTTAACCATGACCTGGTTAGGATGCTCCTTACTTTCACCTTGCTGTTTCTCTTATAAATTGGTTCCAAAGTAATCAGTGTCAGCCATTCACATTAACTACAAGGGGGTCATGTTTTTCAAGAGCATGTTAACTTTCAATGATGTTTAGCTCCTGTGCTGTGGTTCTTTGCTGAAGCATACCTTCAGTGCTCTGTGCCTAATTTCCAATTTCTGTGTAAGCTATTCTACAGGGGTGTTGCACAATTTTGTAAACAGGGAGGAGAGATGCCCCTGTGGTAGCTGGACCACAGTGCATGGTCTAAGAGGAGCTCTATAGGAGGTCACATTTTTGTTTCCTGCATTTTAAACACATTCCTTTTTTTTTTTTCCTTTTTCTTTCTCAGGTTCTACATATCAAAATGAAATAAGGTAAGCTGGACGCGGTGGGAGAATTTTGCCTTTTAACTGAACTCCTTCAGGCTGTTGCAGGATGGTGAGAGGGATGCACCAGTTTCCATGCCCCAGCACCCAGCACTCCCAGGATGTGTGGGTGCTGCCCTGCTGTGTGACCTTGCCCATTTCTGTATGCACAGCACAGGAAGGGGCGGCAGTATGCAGGGAAGGCGACTGACCTTAGGGAGGAAAAGCAGGGGCCACAGCTCGCAGCAGGTCGTGAACTCTGTTCCCACGATAAACTGGGTGAAAAGAATCAAAATCCTGCAAACGCCACCTCTCTGATTCAGCAAGCACAGAAATTACAAAGGGAAAATGCGCTCCTGCTGAAGCTGACGGGCAAAGCAAAGACTTAAAAATTGGCTGTAGCCCCAGGCGCCCCGGGGGAAGCAGGGGAGCAGCCCTGCCTGCATCAGGCTGGTTGCCTGCGGCGTGCCGGGCGTTTGCCCGCGCCACCACAGGAGGTCACTGCGAGCCCAGCAGCTCGGCTGGGGCTGGGGCTGGGGGGTATCCCCGGGCCTGCCGGCGAGAAGCCTCGCCGCAAGCTAGTTGGGCTAGATTGACAGACAAATTAGACCGTCTCCCCGGCTCTTTTAAGGTTCGTTAGCGTTAGACTGGTAAAATTTAAATAAATAAATAAAGCTGCCCCGATGATGAGTGTCAACGCTGAATCAAGGGATTATCAGACGCGCTTGCGCACAAAGCTGTTGGTACATTACTCCATGGAGTTGGAAAACCTTAGAAGTCATGAGCTGAGGGTTATCAGCATTAAGATCCTGTTTATCAGCGCCAGTGCGGCTGTAACAGACACGTCAGTGGGGTTATTTGGGGTTATTTTTTGTAAGCTTCTAGGGAGCATTGTAAATTCATACACTGCCTACACTTGTGGGGACTTTAACTCCCCATCTCTTAATGAGTTTACAAAACATTACACCACTTTGCCTTGCACTTCAGTAATACTTAGCTTCATTAACAGCTTCTTGTGGGAAAATTTTGTGAAGGCCTGTTGAGAGATTTCCATTTATACAGCATTTTATTGATACAAAACAAAATAAGGAAATCAGGTAAACACTAGTTTCTCCTGAGGAAATGATGCTAATTATGCTGTGCTGTGCCATACCAGTAAACTTCCATGTGATTTCTTAGTTTGGGATGCTAAATTGATCATTTTACAAAGTGCAGCTATATAAATAGAGCAGGAATAAATCAGCAGGGAATGGGAGGCCAAAAGCAGGTACCACTTGCGTATTGGTTTTGCTGAGAATAAAGTGCTGCAAAGCCTTTTTGCTTGGATTCTGACTTGGTTCTGCCAAAAACCTTCTGCAAGGGTCAGCCCTGCTAAGGCAAAATCAATTGAACGTGCAGGGAAGCATCTGCCCAGCAGCGGGGACTGGTATGGCCGGGTCCGTGTCCTTCCCAGGACCCTGCCTTGCTGATGCAGGTCTGCACAGTGCTTTTTTTCAGAGAAGCCGAACAGGTCCAGAATAGGTCCAGAATAACGTTACTTTCTCCCTATTTCTTTGAATCTGGTCTGGGCAAATACAATTATATCTTCATGACAGAATGTGTGTTTTTAGATCTCAGTATAGTAAAGCTCCTATTTTCCCATTAACTGTAAACATGAGTTGTCGTACTGACTTCATAAACTTCCCTTACACTCAGAAAGTTAAGCAAACGCTTAAGCAAATAAGTAAGCACTGGGATGACTCCAGGTTCTATGGCTTAGCTTGGACTTAGAAACTCAGTGTTGACAGTTCTGCAAAGTTTTAGCATGTGTAAACAATGACACTGAAATCACAGGAATTATTTACAATGACTTACAGATTTTGTAGATTCAGTATTTTTTTTCTTGGATGGAACCTACCTGCAGTAAAAAGGATAATGATTGTCCAGATTTTGGAAGCTGCATTGTAGTAGTAGTGAAGAAGTAGTGAGACCAAAGATATATTGGTTTAATTCCCACATTTATTTTTAACTTGGCTGGCTATCTTTCTGCACCTCCCACACTTTTTTGTAGCTGCTTTCAGTTTGGTTACTACACTGACTTTGCTGAGATCTAAGAATCAGATAAAATAGACAGTACAGTATCATGTAACATGTGGAGGTGGTATTCCTAAACAATTGCTTTTGTATTCTAGAAACCATGACAGGTTTCTTAGTGGTATCTAACATGTTTACCTCTTAAAAAAGCCACGTAGTCATAGCTGGCTCATCAGATTTATGTGTGCATCAGTAATGCTCATCTGAAGCTCTATGGGCCTGCAAAGTAATTCCTACTAAACATAAAAAAGTAAATGCAGCAGTTTCTACAAATATTGCTCACTGAGAATATTTTCCCCTTCCCCTACAAATCTCTGGGTTGTCATAGTTCTGCCATTAATTTGTGCTTGCCACTCCAGAAACCTAGGCAAAGATGGACCTGGGACTATCCCGGGGAGGAGTCCATGGTAGGAACAGATGAATAGTAGCACCTTTTCTAGCATAAGAGTTTTGAGTAAAAAGGCACTCTTTTGCTGTGCAGCTATGCAGGTCACTGTTCCGCAAATTCAGAGATGTGTGACTTTAACCAAGGAAGTTCTGTCAACTTCACTGTGGCTATGCTCACTTGTAACGTAAATTTCAAAGTGAAAGATTAACTTTGGAGTGTACAGATGAATCACTTGGGAGCTAGCTCTGGTGATGTGAGAGAATATGCTTTGTTTTTGCAATTAGGGGGGACTCAAATCACAAAAATGATGAGCTGTCATAAGTGACCTAGCTGGTGTTCCATTATTGGGCCACTGAACAGCCTGTAATTCAGAATTACAGATCAAAATTAATTTCCTACAAAACCTATGATGTGGAACAGAGTCTTCACTCTTTGAAGATTGCTCACTTTATTTTTCTGCTTTCTGATAATACAGCTGATGGAAACTTCCTAAACAGAATTTCACAGGTAATACTTGTATGGGAAAAGATTTGTACTAGCTAATTACTTGGAAGGCCCAGATACGTTTTGCACCTATTTTTTCAGAAGAAAGACATATAGTTTTTTCTCTGTAGCTTACTACCCAAGAGTTCTCATATCATAATGAAGTTCTAATGACAGGCCTTTTTGTTTCTAGAAAAGTTTCAGCTGAGAAGAAAAAAGATGGCGATTTGGAAAACAGGCAAAGGCATGGTAGCGAAAATCAGGGATACATTCCAGAGGAACTGTGGAACACGGAACAAATCCCAAGTGAGTCTAAGCTGGTGAATCACATATTGTCAAACTGCTTCTCAACATAGTCATTTTGGACAACATGTCAAGCAATTACATTATAAAATTTCACAATACTTTGTGAAGGACTTGTGCTTGGCCTAAGACTCTTCAGAACATTTTGGATTTTCTGGGGTATGGTCCTTCAAAAGTATTGAGAAAACTTCGAAGTTCTTTGCAGTTGAATTTAGTTCTAGTCCTGGGTTAGTTTTTTTTAAATACCTTTGTTCTTCCAAATGTCTTCTGGGACCAGAAGTGGGAGTACTGGATTCCCATACAATAGTCAATTTAGGCAATATTTTGCAGTTGGTCTGTAAAAACAAAAATATCCACCACCACCGACAAAAAAGAACAAAAAAAAAAAAGAAGGGAAGAAAAAAAGGCAGTTAGTGAACTATGATTTTACTGATAAATGACTAAGGCATCATCAATTCTCATCCTTAAGCACAAAGACTCTTCAAAAGCAAATGTAAATCTCCACCAAATCATTACCCACCACTTGCATTTATAACCACATTATTATCAAAACGTTTAATCAAACACTTAATGACATAAAATTATTGTGCAGAGTCTATAATCCAGGCACACATCTTTTTCTCTCTAGTGAATAAATTGTGAAGAAATAAGTGCAGTGGAAAGATTTCAAAAGCATGTGGTATTGTAAAATGTAGCAGTTATAAAAAATATAAGGAAAACTAAGCAAACCTGGACAAATTGATTCTACTGGGTCCTAGATGGGCTCCTTTCATACTTGTTAGGGTGCTGGGTTGACCTTGGCTTGGCCACAAAGTGGTCACCAAGTTGGTCTATCACTCCCCCTTCTCAACAGGACAGGGGAAGAAAATAAGATGGAAAACCTCATAGGTCAAGATAAGGAGGGGGAGGTCACTCACCAGTTACTGTCATGGGCAAAGCAGACTCCGCTTGGGGAAGATTAATTTAATTTATTGCCGATTAATAACAGAGTAGGATAGTGAGAAAGAAAATCAAAACTAAAAACATCTCCCCCACCCCCACTTCTTCCAAGGCTCAACTTCCCTCCTAAGCTTATCTACCTCCTCCCCACAAGCAGCACAGAGACATGGGGAATGGGGGCTGTGGTCGGTCCATAACACATCACCTCTACTGCTTGTTCCTCCTCACACTCTTCCCCTGCTCCAGCATGAGTTCTTCCCACAGGATGCAGTCCTTCATGAACTTCTGAAATGTGGGCCCTTCCCACGGGCTGCAGTTCTTCAAGAACAGATCCTTTCCATGGTACAGCCCTTCAGGAATGGAGTGCGCCAGTGTGGGTCCCCCATGGGGTCACATTTCCTGCCAGAAAACCTGCTTCTCCATGGGCTCCTCTCCACGGGGCCACAGCTCATGCCAGGAGCCTGCTCCAGTGTGGGTTCTCCACAGGCTGTAGCTTCCCTCAGGGCACATCCACCTGCTGTGGCATGGGGTCCTCCACAGGCTACAGGATGGATATCTGGTCCACTGCGGTCCTCCATGGGCTGCAGGGTGACAACCTGCATCACCATGGCCTTCTCCACAGGCTGCGGGGGGAATCTCTGCTCTGGCACCTGGAGCATGTCCTCACCTCCCTTCTTCACTGACCTTGGTGTCTGCAGGGATGTTTCTGTCACATTTTCTCACTCCTCTTTCCCAGCTCCTGTTGCGCAGCATTTTTTACCCTTTCTTAAATATGTTATCACAAAGGTGCCACCAGTGTGGCTGATGGGCTCAGCTTTGGCCAGCAGCAGGACTGTCTTGGAGCCAGCTGGAACCGGCTCTGTCCGATATGGGGGCAGCTCCTGGTGTCTTCTCACAGAAGTCACCCCTGCAAGCTTCCCCACCCCCCCCCTACAAAAACCTTGCCATATTAGCCAAACAAGTTATCTAGAGTTTGGCTCACAATATTAAATCATATTTAGCTGTATTCCTGAATGGCTTGTGGTTCATGCCATGGTGGACATCGAATAACAGTAATCTTCTATATTCTTGTTACAGGAATTGCCTCTCTTCCCCCAATGTCTTCAAAGTTCACTGTCCCTGCTGCAGATTTACATACCAGTTCTGTACCAAAGGTAACTGTAGTGCTGATATCTTGACCTTTTTTTTCACGCAGTGTGTATCATACTATATCCAAACATAGATTTTGGGTCGAGGTAAACATTTATAAGTCAATTACAGCTGTAATTGCGTAAGTGGAAGGTCCCTTCAGCATTCCTGAATGTTTGATTTATAAGGATGAGTGCCCTGGGTTATTAGACTCGGATTTAGATTGATTTTTTTGGGGGGGATGGGAGGTGAGGGAGAAACAACCACCCCTGATATTTGGAAGAAATGTCTAATAAAGCATTTGTCACATCTGTTCCCCTCAACACCCTGCTACATCTTCCTCCTCACCTCCCAAGCTAAAGTTATCAAGTCACAGACTTCCCCTCATAGATTCATAGAATCATAGAATATCTCAAGTTGGAAGGCACCCATAAGGATCACCGAGTCCAACTCCCTGCTCCTCGCAGGACTACTTAAAACTAAACCATATGACTAAGAGCGTCATCCAGATGCTCCTTGAACTTTGACAGGCATTCAGTCAGTGTCTGCCTTTCCTTTCCACTGCTTTTCGTACCTTTCCTCCTCCAAATGTCAGCTAGGCTTTTCTGCTGGCCAGCATGATGGATAGCCCTGGCTTGGACAGAGTTCCCACAGGTAAAGCCAATTGTCTTTTCATCATTCCTGGGATTAAAAAGTCTCCTCCTCTCTCTCCACAAGCCCACTTCTTACCATTAATTAATTCTTTTAGCCTTGCCAGCCAGAGTAACTCTGGCTTGGCTTTTGAGAATTCACTTCTGTGTATATTATACATTAAAGCATTATAATGTGGAGGTTTGTTTTCCTCTGGGCATGTGATACTTCTGGAAGGCTGTTATATAGGTGCCTTTGCCAAAGTGGAGGTCTGCAAGGTTTTTGTTGTTCTCCCCAGTTGCCAGACTGGAGGAGATGTGGATATAGGATGGAGGCACTGTGGAAGGTGAGGTTTGAGGTTCCTTTGCAAACAAAATCCAGTGCAGATACAGTAAAAAAAAAGTGCATTTTCTCTGGATCATTTCTTGATTGTATTTTCCAGTTACACTTCCACATTGCAGAATTTGCTTTATTCAGGAACTTTACACTGATCTTAGAGACCTTTGGTATCTCAGCAGTAAATGATGGAGGGGAAAGCACGCAACTAACCCCCACTCCACCCTAGAGCTTTGCCCCCTTTCCATGAGGCTCACAGGTAAAGAAGTCGAGCTCAGTGTTTATTCCTCTACTTGTTCCATTCTCAGCTACCACCATTCTGAACGGTGGCGCTGGGCTCTTTTAGCTTCTAACACAACAGCAATGTGGATCTTAATTTATGCCATATATTTGTAAAATACATTTAGCACCTCCATGGTGGTTTTTAGCAATATTCTCTTGGGAGAGTGACAGTGATGTGGTACCAAGTTCACTCCTCAACACAGTGATAACTCATTTATTTTTGAAGAGCTGTTTCAACGTGCACAATGCAGAAATCTGTCTTGGGAGACATTGCATATAAATCATAGCAGAGTGTGTCTAGTTCTTTTGGCACACAATGAAATTTAGGAAGTAGTCAATCAATGATTAAAACAATGATCAAAATAATAACAGTAAAAATGATAGCAACGATACTGATGTATTTGTGGCTGGTAGTTATTATGTTTGACATTAATTACTTGTCAAAATACTATTAAAGCAAAGTTGAAAAGCGTGTACAAAACAGCTGAGGGTTCAGTGTGGATCTATAACCCTGAGCAAAATTTTCAGACAGTGTTTGATACGCTTATGAACAGGATTAAAAGGCACTGGCTATGTTTACATGCACAAGGCATGTGCCACATTACGGTCTGCTCTGAGAAGCAAAAGAGCTTTTGCTGAGGACCCCGTACCCACCCTATACACATTTCAGAGGGAGGCGATAACTTCAGTTAGCTGTAGCTGTTTCCCAGTGACTGGGTGCTCATTGATGGTTGATGTGCACTGGCTGTGCACTGGGGAGACATTAAGCCATTTGGTGTCATCGGAAAGATATCCAGTTTGGGTGCTCTCAGACTGCCCCACAGTGAGAACAATAGTGTTGTGAGTGGGGACCTTCAGGAGACTGAGTTCACAGGTGTTGGGTTCATGCTCCTGATCCAAACTGAAACATGAATGTAGGTGCAGCCCTCCATGTCAAATGTTAGATGAGGTGGCCTAGCAGGTCCCTTGCAGCCTGGTGGCTAGGGAAACATTGAAATCCATCACAGGCACACAGCATAAAGTTGAACCATTTCTGTTAAACCAGTTGTCCCTGGACAATATTTGGTACAAGTTTGTTACAGTGGCTTCTAGCTGCATCAGTAACCGCACACACATTTTTGAAAAATATCAAGAGATAATCTAGAGGTGAAAATTATTTGTAACTGTTTTCCATATGTTGGAGCAATATCTAGCAATCTAAAAATGGCTTGTGAAGACAAACTATTTCTCAGTTTGAACAGGGCTTCTCAGTATATTGTGATGGCCCCATCTTGTATATGCAGGAGCTGATAAAGGTTGATGAAGGTTTACCTTAAGTTGTGGATTTTGCAGTCTGTGATTTAAATTTATGGCATTATATACAAACATAGTAAAACATTTCCCAGACAAAAAAAGTGTTTTTCTTTTACATTCATAACCTTCCCTCTTAACTGCATAATAAAGGTTTTCTGACAAAAAGTGTTACTGGATGCATTCTAATAAAGTTCAATCACCATTGTTGCCAATATATTGCATAATAAATGTTGTAGTGCTCTTTCGTTAGAATTGTCAAGTAGGAGAAATCAGATGGCAAACCATTTAACTGTTTGCTGATTAGTGCTGAATCAAACAGTTTCTTCAGAAACCACTTGCCTTCCTGCCACTGCCTTTTCTAAGCACAGAAAGTTGTGTTTCTCAGTTGGCTTTCCCTGCCTGGATACTGGAAATATTCCCAAAGTTTTTCATCTTTATTCTTCTTTTAATGAGAAATAGGGGGTAAAAAAACAGGAGGAAGAGAAGTTATCCAGAGAATTTTTTCCATAGTGAAGGAGGCCATAAAGTGGTGGACTGCAGCAAATTGCCTCTCCCTCTCTGGATAATCCAGAAAAATGAGCAAACATCCTTGCAGTGCTTCTATGGAGTTGAAGAAGAAGGAGTGAAGAACCCAAGTCCTTCCTCAGGAGCAGGGTGGGGAAGGAACAAGGAGCCCATCTACTGATGGAAAGAGTCACAGAGACTGAAGACCTAAAGCCTTGTCTCTCACTTCTGCAAGGTGAAAGAAGTTAGGACTTCTGTGGTTGGCTTCCTTGTCACTTTATGGGATCAGGATTAACCACAGCAACAAGGCCAGAAAATAGGTCCATATGAGCAAAGTTTGAACAAAGAGTTTTAAAATTAAAAGAAGCTCATGGGTGTGAGGATGAGATGAAAAGCAGGGCAATTGCAGTGAATGAAGATTTTTCAAGTTAGCATTTTAACTGGGCAGAGGCAATCGTACCTGCTGCACAGCCTATTCCTCCCACTCCCAGGAGAAAACTGGATGGAAAGTTTCAGCACAGGTCAGAGACATTAGGCAGTATCCCTGCGTCTCTGAGGGTATCATCAGCTTCAAATTTGATCCCTTCTGTTCCATATGTAAAAAGTTACAATTTTAAATAATTTGAGAGATTAAGGGAGACTTTGTGTCAGAGGTTTTGTTTCCTCAGAAGTCCTTGCCCATGGACTCAACCAGGTACAAAGCCTGAAATAATACCTGGTGGGTCTCATTGTAAAAGGTGACAACAGAAAATCACTTAGGTCATCTATTGGCCATTCAAACTCTTTGAATCAGAAACTAATGCAAAACGTTCACAGAAGATAAATGTTGCCCAGCAATTGCACTGATCAATTCACAACATGAACAAAAGATCTGGCAAATCATCTTAGGGAAAAGTAATATCTCAGCAAAGAAGAAGTGGGGGGGTGGGAAAGGTGTGTGAGACATTTAAAAAATGATGAATATCGAACTAAATTATTGAGCTGAGGAAAAAATTACCAGCCACTGGAAGAGGAGGCCAGAAGCATCAGTCAGGGGTGCTGGAAGGTCTTCATTCTGATTACATTAGCCAAGAAAAGGTCAAATGGAGAGTAGAGTTACAGGCTTCTGTTTAATTGCATATTTTGTTACTGTCAGCGATGGGAGGAGAGTGATCCTTGCTTCTAATCCCAGTGCTGAGCTGCAGGCCAAATGGTGTTAGGGGCCAAGATCCCATCCGAGGGGCCATTTCTCATGCCCTAACTCATTGCACAGAGCTCCTTCCAAAACCCAAGTGCAATGAGGGGGATGCCTTACCTTGGCTGTAGCAGATTCTGGGGCAGTCCCACAGACAGCTTAGCCTGAGCAAGGGCCATAGGCCCAGTTCTGCCAGGTCCTGAGCGCCACCTCCAAGGAACGGCATTTTTTCAAGTCCAACTGGTACAAAAGGTGCTCTAAGGACTCAGCATCTTGCAGGACTGGACAGTCCCTTACACAAGCTTCATAATTAGTCCATTTAATATGCCATAAATGTCTCTATGATAAATCAGAAGACTGTTTCATAAGGGGGAGTGAGTGCTCATTTATAGTGGGCCAGATTCATCCTTGGTCTAATTCAGCTGACTTCAGCACAGCTACAGGAGGCTTGCACTTGCCACCGCAGCCACACTCCTCCTCTCCTATCCAGAGTGAGTCATGGCTCCATTAATGGGGAAGGATCTATTTTTCTTCTTAACTACTCCAAATGACACTCTACAAACTGGAAATATTATTTAGTTGTGGCTGTGGTTTTATACTGGGGAGGAAATGAATGATGAATTGTAGCTCCATTTATTGCACTGTATATAACTGCTCTGACTCTGAGAATTGTTTGAAAAGAAAAATTAAGCTATCAAAATCAAATTAAAAGGTCAATAAAATAGAAATATAAACCAATGACAGCAAATAATTTTACCCCTACTGATGAAATGTGCTATAGAGTATGTCATGTTACGATATTCATTGGCCAGCATATCTTGATTAAGAGAGTAATAAATATTGATGATACAAGAGAGTAATAAATATTGATGATACAGATATAGAAAAGGCAGGTGCGGTTTATAGTATAATTTTTCCAAGTGTCTGTGGAAGAAGGGGAGGAGTGAAGTTATGTGGATGGGATTAACCCACAAAGAAATGAGAAGGAATTTCCAGGCTGTATGTCTATTGATGGACAGGGAAATGTGCTGAGTGTACGAAAAGTTGACAGGATGGAACTGATTTGCTATTTGAAGCAACAGTGTATCCGAATTATTTTGAGGCTATCCAGAACTTTTGGGTGGGTGTTTTCTTCTAAATTAAGTGAATTTGGAATGAGAATTAAAAACAGAGGTCAGGAGGGAAAATAACCTTCAGAAACAGAAAGCTGTGCCTCCCTGATTTTTTGTTCTAACAGTTAGCCAAATGTGTGATGCATGCAGACACATTTGGAAGTACTCCTACCACATTAATTTCAGCAATTTGTTCTAATGCAGTTAGACTTGGATTTTTTTGACTGGCTAATAGCAGGCAAAGCCTTCAGTTTATCATACATTTCCACAGCATCAGTGTCTGAGGAGCTGCCATCTGTCAAATCAATTTAAAGATCAGAGCCCTGTTTCATAATGCCAGATGTGTGTTCATCATTCATATCACTGATGTCATGGGTTGCAGAAATGACTACAACATGCTTCTAATAGCAGAAGTCCTTCTTTCATTTACTGAAGATCAGTATTCAAAACATCACTGAAGGATTTGACTCTGAAATCAGCTGATGCACACACTCATTTTACCTTCTGATTCATCCATGTATTGCTTGCTCTCTTTTTGTCTGGCTGAAGAGCTGGAAAGATTTGGGCATCTGTTTCCCCAACCAAACCAACAAACTATGCAAAGCTTTTCCCAGTATAATAGTCCGTCCCTTTATAGTAATCCCTATAAAAAGGCATCCAGGGCAGATGATAAGTCAACAGGCAGGCTTTGAAACATGTGACTGTCAGATATCCATGGTTAACTAGATGCCAAGCTGACAGTACAAGGAGATTTAAAACTATGTAAGAGAAATGCTGACGATATTGTATCCTTACTGATAGAGGATACCACCTTAGAAACTCGCTTCTGTGATGTTGGGCTGTGTGGCGAAGCACTAGAGCTGTCTTTTTTCCATTCAATGTGTAGGATGTAGTGAATAATGAAACCATTTTTTCTCAGACTAGGACTGACAGGACTAGTAGACCACTGAGTTCATCTGAAGAAGAAACAACTTTGAAATCCAAACCAAGCAGAGGCTCCAGCAGCTGCAGCATATCAGGGTCTAAATATGAAATGGTTGTTGTGATCCTACTCTGCATTTTGTATTTGTAATGTGTTCTGTGCTATCTTCTATAGCATCAGAAAATGAGTTTTAGGTCACTGACCAGCAGCCAGCAGCCTCCATTTCAGTGAACTGCAACCTCAGTGAGGCTATGCTACTTCAGAGAAAGCTCCGTAGAAAATGGGCCAGTATACAGCATGAGTTGATTGAAATTAATGAAATTATTCATTAATTGATATCAGAGCACAGTGAGAATAAAATATAAGTAACCCAGGGCATTTGCTTTAAAGCAAATAATTATGAAAGATGCAGCAGGGCAGAGGCAAACCATCGTGGGCACAGTCCCCACCCCAGGAGCAAACTTGCTGCTCGGTTCCTCCTTTGGTGGTGAGGAGAAGTGGCATGACAAGGCAGGGGCTGCATGGCTCATTCTTGCAGATGAGATTTTTAAAGCAAAAGAGGCATGCTTGGGTTACATTTTCCCCAGTGCTGTCAGGGAAGAATAGGGCAGTCTAGATCCAGCTGCTGTAAGTCCTCTGGCTCCCTCTTATTCAAAATCACAGGCAAAGCAAAATCTTCTGTAGTATTGCCTACTGATGGCCATAAACATTGCATCTTTAGATGAAATTCCTTGATGAACTTTCCAATTAATGTCTTTTTTCCTTTAGTAAATCCAGGTGCAATACAGTATTTTTGTGCAACAAGTTCTGGGAAATATTCCCACCCTGGTATTTTGCTAAACATGGGATTCAAGTAATGACCTGTTTCAGGAAGTTTCAGAGCCAGTGTTTAATGAGGTGCTCTTGGATCCCCACTGAAACTTTCTGGTTACTCAATATGCTAACCTGTTCTGTGTACTTTATAGTCAAAGGACAGTCCACAGTATCTGGGCATACTTGGTTTCCACAAACATAACGCTTGCCTTCAGCTTTTTTCAGATTTTTTTTTTTCATTCTACTTGTAAATTTGTTATTTTTGGTGGGACCAGTAGTAGAGAACTTCTCAAAACCTCTGCCCTAGTGAGAAAGCCTGCCATAACAGACCTGTAATCGAACGATCAGGAAATGCCAAATAACTGTTCTGCCATAAATGGAGCAAATCTCATCATATATTAATCTCCACGGTAACACCGATCAGAGGAAACTTCTGATGTGCTCTGGAAATGAATGAGTGATGTCTCTGTTGAGTACCAGTAAGGTCTTTGGGCTGAACTGCAAGAAATTAAGTGCAGCAGAGAGATCTTGCATAAGGTCTCTTGAGCAGAGACAGGCAATCCTGTTACTTCCCAGAGCACCTCTCCTCTCTGCAGAAATAAACAGTAAAGAAGGGTAAATTTAGAAAACAGAAGTATGTTCTAGCAACAAAAAAGGGAGGGGGGGGGAGAAAGAGAGTTATGTTTAAAACAGAAGGCAGCTGTCTTATGAAATGTTTCTAGGATAGTTATATTTATCCCATGGTTTTCCTTGAGGTGCTGGGACTCATTAAATACCAGAGACATGTTGTCCACATTTGTTATCTAACATTTTCCTCTATGGCTTATTCAATAATATATATGCACCAAATGCATTATTTAAGATGTTTAATACTGGAAGAATACCAAGGCAATACAGACTGTACATGATTAATGCTCCAGAAACAAACCACAAGAAGATTGGTCAATAGTCAGACACCAGCTTGGGTCTGATGAAAAATTCCACTGGGAAGAACAGTGAAATTTCCATTAATTTCCAAGGGCTTGAGACCAGGTGGGGAAGTTGCAAGGAACAGTAGCCAGCAGACAGCATCTACCTGGAGGTACATAAAACCAACACTGGGGCTGGCCGCAGCAAATCATTTGACGGCAGTGTTTCATTTAGGAAGCTATGTGAAGATACATGTTTATAACTTTGGAAGAAATTTTCATTCCTTAGAGCTACTTTCTAATTATCTATGTGAGGTCTCACTACTACATTTAAATAGCCAAAGTGTATGTTTCTTGGATGCATTTGAGAATGAATTTTTCTTTGTCTTTTCCTCTGCAATATCTTGTAAAAGTGCATAAGTAATTAGGACTGGCAATCCACTGCACTGATGTCAAATGAGGGTAGGGTTTTTGAAACTGCTGAGCATTTGCCCTCCACTGATCCCACTGGGGTCAGTTTGAAAACAGGCTGCTATCGGTGGAAGTGGAATCGTGCCAGTCATGGGAACTTTAAAAAAAGCCTGCCTTGAATAAACACTGAGATGTTGAGAGTGGTATTTCAGATACATTAAATACTGGTGTGCTTATTGTTGTAACTTCTGATGTATTTGGAAAGCAATGTCAGATGTTAAGTTTTTCTTACAGCTTAATGGGTAGTTTCTTTAAGAGAACCAGAGGAGAAATGCCCAACATCATGTTTTGCTTAAAAGAATACAGACTGCAGAGTCCACAAGAAGTTCTCAGACCAGTTAATGAATTCCCAGAACTGCCATCAGTGTGTTGCGTGTGAAGCTTTTGTTTTGTTCTGCTCTTCATCCTTTCCTTTGTATTTAAATTTTGAGTGGGTTGCTGATGATAGATTTCATTTTGGTATAATGCTTTGGGGTGAGGGTTTGGCAGGTAACCTCCTGAGGACCCTTGCAGGACTGCTTTTCTAAGATTTCTTTTAGTTCTATAACTGCTTTTACTCTCCCATAGGTGCGGCCTCAAAGACGTACCGATTATCTGATCAACCCAAAGAAAATTAGAAACGTGACACTTGTTTAGGATGTACTTCTCCAGGAAATTTCTCTATCAGTTACATTTTGCACATTTGGATGGCTTCCTGCAACAGAGAAAGGTTAACACCAGTTGTCTCAGTTTAAGCTATAAGTAATTTTCTTTTTTTCCTCATGTAATGAAATAAAATTGCAATCTTTATAATGTAGCATATGATATCTCAGCAAAATAATGGACATAAATGACAGCCTTAACAATGAATTTGATGGGACTCTACAAGAACAAGATTCCATGCTTTGGGTCCCAAGGAAATCAGCAAAACTCCTATCAGACAGAAATGTTAGATTATCCACAGCAAGATCAAGGACTGGAACTGCAAGAGATTTATCAGTTCAGAAGAACTGGTTAATAATAATACTGGTTAATATGATATCTACTGCTTTTTTATGTACTTTATGTACAGCTGATCATCTTGAGCTTATAGATCAACAACATTTTCCAGTTTCTGTTCTGTAATAAAATCAAGGGAAGTTTTCATGAGGGCTGTTTCAAAATTTCTAACAAAACTGTCTTTGGATCAGAAATGAATTTGTTTCATTTCAATACATTCTTCTGTTAAAGCTATTTGTCTTAAACCTTATGTTCCAGTTTTAAATAAAAAACAATTACCCACGTGCCAAAAAAATCCTATTTTGATTGAAATGCAAAAAATCTTAAGCTGAAAAATGTGGATATGAAACTCCTGACTTTTAAGAGTTGTTGCTTGAATGCTTTATGTCTCTGTTCTACTTGTGGGCCGAATTTGGCAGCCAAATGACTTGGGTCACAGCAAATGGTGGCTGCTGGTATTTGTGTTGGACCCTGTTGTTTCCTCAGGGATAGAGTTGACAATGACCATGGGAAATGCACTTTAGCTAGGCAACCTTGTCAATAGAGCAGATCTGGAACATGAACCCTATATGTGCTTTCCCGATCCAAAAATTATGATTTCTAGCTGAAATGTTTTGTCTGAAATTTTGTATTTCATAATAAAAAGTTCAAGCTTATTAGTTTTTTACAAAAAGGCAAACTTCTTTGAGAAAACCAAGTTATTTTCAGTGTACTCGTCTTTCTACCCACTCAAAGCATTCTTAATTATTCAGTGATTTGCATGTTAATCTTTTGTATGAACCAATGCAGGTGCTCCTTGAGTGCTGAAAGAAGCCACTACATAGAATTACTTTCAGTGATAAGCTGTGCAACAAAAATAAGAAATTTGAAACCTGATCTCAGGAAAAAGAAATTGTTTTACATGTTTAGCATTTGGCATCTCATTAAATTGTGACAGATTTTGCACTGGTAGTCGCATTTTCAGTCAGTCTGTCAGAACAAGTGCTGAGACCAATTCACGGTCTTCCATGTGCAATTGTATACAAAGCTGTTTCGAATTCCGACCACCTACACTCTTTCTGTCTTGATTGGTTAAGGAGGAGCTTTGAAATGCATCCCCATTGAATGCAATTGTACCAGCAGCATGGTACGTAAATAGCTATAGTGTTATACAGAGAAAATATAAGATATTCCACATTGTGGAATATCTGTGTTTTTTCCTTGAAATAGCCATGCACTGAGAGAAACATCTACCTTATTCTGATACAAGTATTGCTTTTGCAAACATCTGTTGTAGCTTAATGCAACCTAAGCACAAAGAAGAATCCACTTTATTAGAGGAATGTCCATTGCATGAGAGAGGGAGGCCCAGGGTAACGCCAGCCTGTGACTTGGGGATAAAAACCATGGGCCTTTGGCTTTTGTGCACGTGCATGGTTAGCAAGCCTTCTGGTTGTCAGAAAAGTAACCCTGCAGTACAAAAATGAAAACTGCATGGAGGCAGTATTTTCCCAGCGGAAAATCTTGATTCATTAGAATGTATTTTGAAAAAGAATCAAACAACACTGTGTTGTTTATCTCAAAGCCCTTGATTTCAAGCTTAGCTTCGATATTATTTGGTATCATATTAAAGTAGCCAACCAAGAACTGAAGAAAACCTTTTCTCCAATTAATTTATATCATAGAATCATAGAATCATAGAATCATTAGGTTGGAAAAGACCTCTAAGATCATCAAGTCCAACCATCAACTAACACCACCATGACTCCTAAACTAGCCCCTGGAGTGCCACGTCTACACCTTTTTTGAATGCCTCCAGGGTTGACGACTCCACCACCTCTCTGGGCAGCCTGTTCCAATGCCTAACCACTCTTTCGGTAAAGAAATTCTTCCTAATGTCCAATCTAAACCTCCCCTGACGCAACTTGAAGCCATTTCCTCTCGTTCTATCGCTAGTTTCTTAATCAAAAACATTGTTGTGTTGAGACCACAGGCAAGAGGACACATGCGCTGAGTGAAAAGACAGACTCCTGTGTCAGCAATATGTTGCCTTCTATGCTGGGGAGTCCCCACTGAGATTTCCACGCTGTGCTACCTGATGCTTGAGGCTCTTCAGAGGACATCAGCAGTGCTTCCCAGATTGGTTTTCAGGTTGTGCTTGGGCAAAAGCACCTCCTGACACTGCTGTTGAATGAATGGGCTGATGTGAGACCCCTAATCTCACATCCCTGGGAAACATGTGGGAACCTCCTTCCCTGCTGACAGCTCCAACTGTAGAGGTCAACCATCAGGGGCATGCAGCCAGGTCACCCTCCAGCTGTGCATCTTGCCTGGGAGCTGGAAGGTGCTCCAGTGTGCCACACTTAACTCGGGGACCACTTGCCAGCAGATGACTGCCAGCAGACAACACACAGCAGCAATAGGAATTACACCCCACTGACTGCACATCCCATTGACTTGAACAAACAAAGGTTTTTCACACAAATAGGTACTGCAACCATTGGAAGTGTGTGCATTAACCGGAGTCTGGAGCTATTTTCCTTCCTGCCAGCTACAAGAGTGCATCCCACACAGCTATAGTATACTCTTAAGAGCATCAGCATGAGGTTAAAAATTGTTATGGTGTCGTTGAAATTTATAGTTGGGGAGCATTTGTATGCTTCCAGGTTAGTTTTCTTCAGGCATGTTATACAGCCTGTATATCATCTCCAGTACTAGCTGTTACTTATGCTTGCAAATAGAGCTCCACAAACAACAATACATAAAATACAGAGACAATTTTTAGCACACAGGGAACATAAAATATGCAGGCACTTTTGGAAGACACAGACTAAAAATATTGAATTTCAGGCACTTTATGGAGACACCAATCTTTTGTACGCATGCATATTGATTTATAATTATGCCTTGAGGGAGATTTTAGTAATCTAGAAGTATCTAGTTTTTTACTGCTCACAGACTGTGCACAGCTTAATAATATAAAACCCTTCCACATTTCCTTACAAAATGTTCTGATTTGAATTCCATACGTGTATATGCGGGAAAAAATGCATTGGAGATAAACAGTATTTGATTCTACAGTAAGGTTTCCTAAAGTTGTCTCACCAGTTTTATATTTCATGGAAAATTCAGGCTACCTTTAATACAAAGGAACTTAAAAATAACACTGGCTTCATGTGGAGGTTTCTTTTTACAATAAAAAAGCACCTCAGGTTTGTGTGGGCTGAGCAGAATCAACAGATGAACTCTTACTGAAGGGTACTCACAATATTGGCTAAACATTTGGTTTCTTATTGATCTCATTGAAGAGAGCTTCTATTTTCAATATTTATTTGGTAGAATATATAATACGTGGTGCTGCTAACCTAAAATACACCATTCTCAAGTATTTGGGCCTCCCAGTGACAGAGATGGGAACTCTTTGGTTACTGACCTCACTATCTCTTTCCTCAAAAGGATCCTGCATCCTATTCCCCACCCAAATAGGTCTTACCTGTCTAAAATGGGGCCTACCCCAAACTGTCCCTCCCTGAATTTCTCCAAATCCCACACCCACATTCCCAGAAATACAATAAAATTAATCCAGTGGCCTCATGGTAACTGTGTAAGTAAAATTAAGCAATCAGTATGGACCAAAATGGTCTCATATGGTCAAGCTGTAATAAAAAAAACCCCTTAGCTGCCAATAGGAGAACACTGCTCCCAAGACACCTTTGACATCTTAGTATTCTTTTTCCAAACAGCCTCCAAAAACCCTTCTGAAGATGAGGTTGAGAATTGAAATTCATAAAGCCACTCGATATGGAGGAGCACGCTCTCAGTAGATATAACTTTTATGATTAGACTCTCCTCCTACTCACCACGATCGATTCCTGTTCCCCAGGCTATAAACTACCTGTCTCTTCTTCCCCCTAGGTGACAAGCAGCTTCATTTAACTTTAACTTTCTCTGTCTCTCACTTTCCTCCCTCTTTACCATCCTTTCTTCTACCAAATATCTTTTCTTTAAACAAAGGCCTAATTGACACATACCTAATTAACATCTGAGCGTTTGTTCTCAGCTTGTATTTAGCTCTGAAAATTGCTGCTTCTATTTCAGACCTGAATAAGGGCTTGCATACCTGAAAGTTTGTCTAGTATTTCCAGCATTACCAGCTGATCCACTAAAACATACTACCTCTACCTGCAAACTTTCTCTGGCCTATGCACACACACTGATGGCTGTGTATTTCCACCATCCCACCCACCAGGACTTCAGGACGACGCTATGCAAATCTCAACTGACCTTCGTGAACCGCTGTTGAGAAAAACTGGAGAAAGAAAGAGTCGAGTCCACTCTAACGTCTGCACCAAACCTCCTCAGCCAATGGAAAAGTTAGCCGTGATGTTGTGAAACTGGGATTTGATAGGAGCGCTCTGCATTGCTGCAGTCTGTAGCTCTGAATGAGGTTCCTGCCCTTCTGCCCTGGGGAATTCAGTTTTCTCCTACCCGTTCCTCACCCTGCTCTCTATTCTTTGGGAGGTGCAGGTTGGAAACAACTCCTTTACAGTATCCTAGAAATCATGGATTATTTATGCTAGATTAGCACAGATAGTTATTCAAATGAATATGGATATTTGCTGGCTCAGAGGAATATTGCAATAGGCTATTCCTTTTCAGTTCAGAGAATCAATATCTGGGAGCTTCCACTGTCATTCGGCATTAGTTCTCATAGCAGAACTCACATCACACAGATGTTATTTATATTGTTTATTTTCTACTATGGTGTGATCACTCCCTCAAATGAGACTTACACTAAATGCTCTTTTTTTAAAATCATGTTCCAGCAAAACACCCTGTTTGTTTTTGTTTTGGGGAAAGAATGCTGAAATCCAGGGAAAACAATACTGAGATGTTTTTATTAGAGAAGCCAGCCAGATCCATCTCAGCTCTGCCTCCAACTCATTAGCTTCTAAAACTAAAAGCCCAGGGTCTGCTCTGACCTTGGATTGGCTCATCTGTGCTATTGATCCCCTTAGTCCCAATGACTTTCCAGTCAGATACTGATGCTGTGGTCTCAGCTTCGCTCTCTTGGACCATGTGTTCATGTACCCTGGGTCCCTCTGCTGCAAACACCAGTGTTGCTACCACCCATTTTAGACCTACTGTGAAAAGACGAAGGGAGACTGTGGGTCAGACCTCCTGCCCCATGGCTGACAGTCTTTCAGAGATGGTGGCAGACTATTTTTCTTTCCCAGCGGAGTAAGGATTCACAAGGTGCTACAAGCTGCCAGATGCTCGACTGTTCCATACCACTCTTCAGAGACACAGAGTTTCATTTAGATGTTACCCTATGGTCCTTCCAAAGGACAGGCAACGAATCCCCCTTGACGAGGCAATACATTTATTTGGTTTTACTACAAAGCCATACAATTTGTTAAAATGAACACTATGCCCTTTAGGTTTGTCTCAGCACTTCTCTTGCACGTTGCAGCACCTATGCAGAAGCCAGTAATCTTCATTATGATTGCTGGTCCACACCAAAAGAGTGGTGGGGCAGCAATTCCTGCTTGAAAATTAGCCTTATGTAGTCTGGATTGCATTATTTTTTGGCATAGAGCAGTCGATCACACTCAAACCATGCAAAACAGAGACTGTTCTGTTAAAATACAAGCAAATTTAGCAGTCATTTTTGTGGAGATCTGTGCCTTGGAAATTTGCAAGGCTGCTCCCTGATTCTCTAAAGACATCCTCATTAAGATCTACATTATCAGCCAAGCATTTTGATGCTGCCTGTGAGGAGGTGGTACCTCAACCTGAGCTCAGAAAAGACTTTACATTTGATCAATGCTTCATAGTCTCCATTTGCGAAATGAACAACTCAAAGAGGACAAGGAGATGCAGTGTCTATGCCAAGCCGTCAAAATTCATTGGGGAGGCATCAAAGCTGGCAGAGAAACAGTTACTTGCCCCTACTCCTTTTATCCATTGGCAGAGCAGGGGACAAACACAGAGGAGTGACAAGGATGGGACTGCTGATCACCAGGAGTCCTCACACCCGGTGGCGGGGCAGTGTGCCGCTCCCCGAGCAGAAAGAAGCAATACACTTTGAAGAACAGCTGTAACTGCACAACAGGTTAAAATAAAATTAACCCTTTTTCCCCTAAAATTATATACGATGGTTACATCATGGATTCTGTCATACTGGTGCTATAGTGGAATCGTGCAATGCTTAAAAGCATGAGGCAAGGTTTTACTATGGCACTGTGCTCCTGTGGCACCGTGTCATAATGTTTTGGTGAAGAAACATCACCTGAGTATAATCTACTGAGATATCAGCAATATGAACATAAGACCTAATTATTGATTACCTTTCACCTTAAGATCCTGAAAAGAATTGTGACTTTCTATATTGTATTGTGTAACCAAATTTGAGGAAATTTTATAACTTTGTATTAAATCACAAGTCAAGATTCTGTACCCTTTGTTCATGCAAAATCTTTGCTGATTTCAGTGTGGTAAGTCTATTTTAAAATCAAAAGACCTTTCTTATTGGGTAGGACTATCCAGAGTTATAAATAAACATACTACTTCCAAGGCTTCCATATTTTACAATTTTTTTGCAATGCATAAAGATTAGCTGTGTGTATTAAATGTGTTTACAAGATGCATGTTACTACTGTGGAACATTGGCAGGTGCAAGGGCTGGAAAGTACAAGGTAAAGGAGGAGGAGGCTGTGGTAGCACACGTATGTTTCCACTGCTCTGAGCTGATACCTAATAGATGAGGTCTTGGGAGATCTAATGAAATAACTTAGCTTTCGTATGCAATTTTGATAGCATTCATAAGAAGCTTGTCAGGGCCCTGAGCATGTCAACAGACTCTGTAGCCATCTTTCTCTGCAATCCTCCTCTGCAGCCTCTTCCACCCCACACATCTAAGGCTTTAGCTGCCTGTGTCTGTGGTCTGCTCTAATATGGTGATGCTGTGTAACCGTCAATCACAGTTCTGTGAAAAGAGATGAGTTGTGAGAAAGAGCCGCGAGAAGCCTCATCCGGGGCCTCTGCTCGTGCCCCCCGTGCTCCCTGGCTTGGGAGCTGCGGTACCCTCCCTGCAGGCAGGCACGCTGCCCAGCCCTTGCACCTCGCTGGCCCTGCCCTGGCTTCATGGGCTGTCTGGACCTTGAACCAGCCTGCCACTACGGACCTGTGCGGTCATCTGGGCTTTTGGCTGACCTGGTGACAGTTGCTGGAGCTGCTCTGCTCTTTCTCCCTGGGTCCCACGGGGCTGTGCCCCTCGTTGTGAGGACCTAGCCCCTGCCTGCCCCGCTGTCCCTGGCAGCTTGCAGCGTGCCTGCCTGGTGGAGCAGCCCCACGTTGCTGCTCCTGACACCATGTGCTGCTGCAGGGCCCTTCCTGAGCTGCATAGAAGTCCTCAGCTTCCTGGCAAACAGCTGTAGGGATTCCTCAGGTTGTAAGAAAGATTATTTTGAGGGCAGATTTAAAAGCTGTTTTTACAGACGCCACAAAGTAAATGGCTAGGATGCCTTCTATTAATCTGTGTGCATCGGTACAGGAAGGCCAGAGGCACTCACTCCTGTCGCACCGTGGTACTGCCCCTAAGCAGATGCATAAAGGAAATTTGCTCTGTGTCCAGAAACCTTTTCGGTGCAAGTGCTTCCCCACTGAGCAGCTGCAACAAAGTCATATCTGAACTATGCATACCTAAGCTGCACTACTGCAAATAATGTTTTATTTCCTTCCAGAAAAATTTTCTTTTTCCCCTTCTTTGCAGATGCGCCTTTTCTGCCCCTCTGCCCTCAGTCTGTTGTCACCTCTCATAGCTTTTCTTGTTTAATCAGGAACCCAAATGCCTCAGAGCATGTGCCTTGACTCCTCAGCTGGCTGTGAAGCTCCGTGAGCAGCCACATGGCACCGCAGAAATAATAAGGAAGGAAATCTACATGCCTTTACCCTCAGTGGCCAGACTACTGACAAATTTTGCCCTGCATTGCAGATGCGATTCAATTATTGCAATGAAGCCAATGAGAAATAATTAATGAAGACTTTCTAATGCATATTGGGAAGATCATCCACCAAAACAGGAAGGTTTTCCTTCTTCTCTTGCTATATTGCTACACTCAGCAGCTTCATAGCCAATAAATTGCAAAGCCTTAGTTTCCTTAACTGGAACTTAAAATTAGCAGAAATCTGCTAATTCCTTTTGATAGGGCAGAGGTAGATCCAATTAATGTCAGATGATTATGAAGTCATTGACGGTGCTCTGAAATGGAAACTGTAAGAAGAGCCACCAGCTATGGTTACCAATGTTACATTACTCAAGTCATTCCTTTGCTTGTATTTGTTAATTTTGCCACTCGGTAAGATTTGCTTAGCAGCCACCTATATCCTTTTTGCCCTTTGTAGCTGCTTAATGATAAAAGTTCACTGTAGGCAAGTGAGTGACAGTGCATGCCATCTCTCATTTTCTGTGTGTTTATCTTCCAGGGAAGCACTGCCTTCAGACACACTCGTGGGTCATTCACCAAGTTAATTCAAGCCATCAACTAAATAGCCTAAAATTGCAACGATTTACATGTACGTGCTAGGCTGTAACTATACTGTTTTTCCTACCGCAGGTGCGCAGTGCAGAGTATTCAGCTCACGCTGCCTGAGCTGATGTTATGCTGGAGACCTCGTAGGTAAGAGTTCATTGAACTCAGTTTGCTCCTTTTGCTGTGTTTTCTGCTTCGCAAACATAGTTGTCAAATGAACATAATTGCCAGCACAGGGTTGTTGGTTTTTTCCTGTCAAGGAGCGAGAGGAATTTATGAAGGCTTAAAGATCGAACTAAAAGGTCAATTGGCATAATCAACAATTTAAGTAATAAAACTATTATCACGCTTTCAAATCTCATTACCCAATTAATGATTCCTTCCCCTGGGTTAGAACTGGCATTTCAGTGGCAGAGCATGGCGATTCTCAATAGCCAGGTAAATTTTTTAATGTACTTTATGGCCAAGATAATTTATAACACAAAACCTCCAAAGGACATAACGGTTACTTTGTTCTCTAGGCATCAGTCATGTTCTCCTTTAAATTAGAAATGTGTATAATGAAACAAGGGGAATAAACGCCTAATATGGAAATGGCATTGAGTTGGGATGTTTATGTGCTTGCACATCTTTTTGCATGATATTAATTGAAACTAGCAAGAAACATATTCTGGCAATGCTCTTGGTCACACTCCAAAATACTTCCCCCTCTTTTGCAGCAGTGAGGGAGGAAGGAAAACAGGGACAGGGACAGAAAGGCACATTTCAGCAGCAGAAAGCAGAAAGAAGCTGACTCTCGTGTCTTCTCTGCTGTTGTAAACCAGACCCCATTAATTTGAAACCGTTTTGTTTAAAGGCACTACACTGAAGATCCTCTGGAGTGACTGAGACAAGACACTAGCCTATTCTGCTAACAGCTCTCCCAAGAGTCAAATCATGCATTACTTGTTTTCCAGTTTTATACTAATCATAATTGCCTTTTCCAACTGAACACCAGATATTGCTGATATATGGTGCATAGGTTAGTGATAGTATTTTGTCACTGCTTTTTAACACTAAATTTAAACGTGGTTTAAGCAGATAAGTAGCAAACTGTTCACAGACGAGGAACTAATTAACCATCCTGCTTTATGAGGTATTAGTGGGTATCACCCAAGAGCTTGAGGATATGTATAAAATATGCTTTCACCTACTTCTCAGTCCTTGCCCTTATCAGTGCCTCATCAAATTGAGCTCTCAAGAGCAAACAACAACAGAAAATCCCATTAGGAAGAAAAGCTTCAGAATTCATTAGAGGTCCTGAGTCACCTGTGCAGGCTAGTGCAGGACTGGCAGAGTTTTGTTATTTAATACCCTTGCCTTCCTCTATATCAGGTGAACTCATCTGTTCACAGTTGCATGACATCATTAAAGTTTCAGCTTTTGAAACTTTAAATACAAAGAGATGATAGACTAAATATTTAAGAGAACCTGGGATTAGATTCCACTGACCTTCACAAACTCCTTTGAGTAATTTATAGTAATGAACCTACTTATTATTCATAAAAACAAAATGCCTGAATAAGTGTAAATCCAGGACTATTACTGAATTTTGCAGCTGAGATCAGAGCAAGTCCATTAGGGCCATAGCCAGTACCACATCATCGCGCTGCCAAGTCCACTGTAATGCCTGAACTACTTCTAATTGTCTCAAAATTATTTTCTCTCTGATCATTTGAGGGAGTACTGGACTTTTGTTTTAGTCAAATCATAGTGTACCAGGGTAAATGCTAGGCCCCTCCATGCTTCAATGCACTAGAGCTGCACAGGGACAAACCAACTACACAAGAATGCATTAAATCTAACCTTTTTCCTAGTCCTAAGTAACACGATGCAGCTATTTTTAATTTCAGTGCAGCAGCAAGTGTTAAAAAACTACATGTGACCTAGCTTGCATTTTAAAGAGGGAGGATAAGAAGAAAAATTTGTAAAAGCTGCACAGTGCCAGACACACAGACTGTGAGGCTGGAACTGGGGGATCCCACGGCTTGGCCTTGTTCTCACCCTCCCCCATTGCCATCCATAGAAGATAGTCATCTTTTAGGGGAAGGGTTTCTGCGTCAGCCCTTAGGGGTATATCCACAATGGCTAAAAAATAGCTTAGGGTGCCTTCCTTTCCCTCATCTAACCAGATAATTAAAGGTGGGACGGGGCGGGGGGAGAAAAAGACAGAGATGCTCTGCCAGGACACAAATCAGGGTGGTCAGTGATGTCCTGAAATTCCCTCAAGGGAAACTTGTCCATTCACGGTCCACAGAGAGATCCCCAAGAGCCCAGGCCCCTCCAAGCTCACCTTTTGATGGTGCTTTGGAAATACCACCAAGGAAAACTCTGTGCTGAATAAAATGGCACTGCGGTGAGTCAGAACAGAGAACCACGTCTCTTTTGTGTTCATGAATCTATTTTAGAGTTATGTTGACCTTTGCAAGAACCTTTACTAGTTGATGTTTCTACCTCAATTAACGATACTGGGTCAGAGAGAGGGCACTTTCTGGTAAGGATAGAAAGTGGACAGGGCCCTCGGAAAAGTCATCAACTATTAAACTGAAATGTCACCATTAGCCCATAGGAAATGGCTAAACAAGGTGTTATTATTGGTAACACAGACATTGCAAAAGAAAGATGAAGCAAACAGAACTAAGCATTTCGTCTCTGTTAAAAGTGATATGCTTTTAGTGAGGAGTTGCTTTTATTTCCATCTCCATTTTATAATTTCTTAACAGAAAAAATGCAAATAATTTCATTAAAAAAGACTCAGCCAAATTAACTATACCTATTCATCAGCTTATGTCTTTAGATGCTGAACACGCATAGCTGTTTTTTTCTCGCATACTTTATGTCTCCCTCCCTTTCCATGCCTCATACTCCTCTCAGCAAAATAACCATTGCTAAAAGGAGAGATTTAACTCAGTGGCACAGAACAGGCTGTGTTAAAGTGCCTGGTTTTGGGTCTCTGAGCATGTCCGTTACTAAATGGGTATTTCTAGAAGCCAGCACAATCTGTCTCAGTCTGTTGTTGCGCTTCACAGCCCAGAAATTAAAAAGTGCTGATCTTACGTTTTCTTTGACTAGCTCAATTTCTGAATGTTAAGTAAATATCTTTACCTTGGTAAGTGGAACAGATGCCATTTTGTGAATAAACTAGATGTAGGAAATAGGCCTACAAGGGATCTCTTCAAGTATCAAGTCCATATCGTTCTTCCTACCTCCAGACAACATTATATACAATGTTGATGCTAAACAGCTCCATTTAAAAAACAGGTACGTAGGGGTTAAAAGGCCCCAGAAGCTGAGGTTGAGAACTCCAAAGCTTCACATATCGATCCACAAATATATTTTAAAAAGATGTTTAGCAATAGAGGCAAATCCTTCTTCTTTTTGTTGACCTTCCTATGTGTGAGTTCTAGCATTGATAAGGTTTTCCCTCTCCAGCTAACTGCTCGGTCTTGACCCATGCCCTAATCTGGTTAGCAGAGGCAGGCTCCTGCCCTCTGAGAAAGTGAAGAACCCCAACATGTATTTGCATGAGGGAAGAGCAGCAATGAAGTATGTTCGCATCAGTATCGTCATTTTGGCAGCTGCTAATTATGGATCACTTGACCTGGCGACTTTAACTTCCTTTTACTGGAATACGTTATGTGTAATTGCTATCAATACAGCACTAAAAAGGTTTCTAGGGCAAGTGGAAAGAAAGGGTTTGAATGTCTTGACTTTTCATTTTTTCCTGTAAAATGTCTGGCAAAATTTGGGAGTGCTATGACACAAAGATCAGAGGTTGTTTTGAAGCCTCTGCTCTGTCTAAAGATGAAAAGCAAACACGACAGAAACCATTCTGAACTTCAGCTTTATGCTGTTATAGAGACCAAGAAAAAAAAAAATCCAGCATCTCCAGCTGCCACGGCAGCAGTGCTGGGTGGTGCGCAGTGGAAGGGGTCTTGTAACACTACCCTTCATTTTTGGTCAAACCAGCTTTCTGCATCTGGAGTAGGAGAGAAGACTATGATCCATGAGCTTCATGCAGAGGTTACTACTGGCAGTGATGTTACCTTTGCAATATACTTCAGCCCTTTTGAAGCTGGGAGCCTTCTAGATCCATTCTCTGAGCTGAATAAGGATTTAGGGAGCACAAAGAGGGGAAAAGGCTCCCTGAATCCTGACCCCTGTGCAATGGTCAAGAGCCAATGACAGTCTCCTAGAAGTCTTATTTCACCCTGACATATGCAGCATACATACATACATACATCTATACATATATGCAGCACCTAATGCTCTCAGCTTGTACTGGAAAGAAATTCTTTATTTCTGTAAGATGTCACTGAGAATTTTGGGGGAAAGAGTTTGATTTTTCCTTTGTTCGTTTAATCCAAAGGGCAAAGAAAGAGATGCTGAGTACGGAGAAGTTGCTCTTAACCTTAATTTCCCCAAAGTCACTGGAGTGAAGTGAGGGAAGGAGTATGCTTTAAACTTCCTTATCTCTCCATACTGCAAGTTATAATTGTTGTGGATCTTTTTAATCACATTAATTCCTTTGTCTGTACAGAGATTGAAAATTGTTAACTGATAATTATTATGTCTTTTTACCTTTTAATTAAAAAGTTAACTGCCATGGGTAAGTGCTAAGTAACATCTGAATGCTATACATTTTCACATCCTCTGGCTTCTGCAAAACAGAGCCAATCAAAGAGGCAAAACCCACAGCACTCTTCAGGCTTTGAAAGGTTTAGGGAACTTAACTTAAACTGAGAATGGCTTTCTTTACACCAAAGTTAAGGACACATCTGTGAATTACATCCTTCAAAATTCTTTGGCCAGACTGATGAATGGACACTTACATTTGGGTGGGGTTTTTTTTTTTTTTTTGGACAGAAGATGACTTCTTACACTGTACAGTAAGTCATGTCATGCAACTCTCCTGCAAAAAGACTCAATTTTTCCAAATTGTATTTGATATTTTTGTGACACCGACAGAGATAAGATTTTGTTGGAACCATTGACTCATTCCTCTTGCATGGGAACAACGGTTAGATTGTAACAAAGGCCCAGATCTTCAAAGGTATTTTGTTGCTTAACTACCCACAGCCATTAGCTTCTTAACTAAAAGGTAAAAAGACATACCAATGGGAGTTAAGCCTGTGGAAACTGCCTTTTTTCTACATTTTAAATTTTTCACTTGGGCAAATTAGCTGATATGTATGAATGACCAGTCACACATCATACAGTGTCTAGGGCTATATTTCTTAAATCTGTTACTATCAAGGAGCAAACCAAAGCCTGTAATTATGGCATGTTCTCTGTAATTAAGGTCATGTTCCAGATCCCCTTCTATTTTCCAGTATTCAAAGGCACACATCTTTCTGACACGAAAGCTTCCCATTTTAAAGCAACATCCTTAATTTCAGCTGCAACACCGACTTTTTTTGTTTCCAGAAAGCTTGTGTGAAATTGTTCCTTCTCTTTAAAAATTCATAGAGTGTAAAAGCAGCAAGAGGCATAGGTTTCACTGCAGTGTACCGATCTCAAGTGCTGGGAAACTTTAGTTTTTGCAGTCACAGTCAAAATTCAAATATATTCTACCAAACAGAGTGGCTGTGCTCTGATGGAATATGGAACACCTTTCAAGGCACAGTCATATTTGCATTTTAGTTTTTTTGGTTTGATTTTATTTGAATCAAATTTTGACTGAAAAATATAGCAGCCTAAACTGTCATCTTCCCCTTCATTCTGTGTTACTGTCTCTTCTGGAGCGATTCTGCAGCTAACCAGAGTTCTAATAAAACCACTTCACTTAGTAGATGCCTTCAATGGCAGGACTTGAAGTGAAGCAAGATTGTGCAGTTGTGCGTCATTGCCAGTTACAAAGAGTGAGCATACGATTAGCTCTTTTGTTACACATATGCAACACAAGGGTCTCCAATAATGCATTTATATTGGGTTTGCGTGGCAAGGTTTTGGTAGCAGCGGGATTACAGGGGTGGCTTCTGTGAGAAGCTTCCCCCATGTCCGATAGAGCCAGTGCCAGCTGGCTCCAAGACAGACCCACCACTGGCCAAGGCCGAGCCCATCAGCGACGGTGGTAGAGCCTCTGGCATATTTAAGACAGGGGAAAAAACGTGTGCAACTGCAGCTGAAGAGAGGAGTGAGAACATGTGAGAGGAACAGCCCTGAAGACACCAAGGTCAGTGAAGAAGGAGGGGGAAGAGGTGCTCCAGGCACCGGAGCAGATTCCCCTGCAGCCCGTGGTGAAGACCATGGTGAGGCAGGCTGTCCCTCTGGAGGTCCATGGTGGAGCAGATATCCACCTGCAGCCCGTAGAAGACCTCACACCGGAGAAGGTGGATGCCCGAAGGACCTGTGGAGAGAGGAGCCCACGCTGGAGCAGGTTTGCTGGCAGGACTTGTGACCCCGTGGGGGACCCATGCTGGAGCAGTCTGTTCCTGAAGGACTGCAGCCTGTGGAAGGGACCCACGCTGGAGCAGTTCATGAAGAATGGCAGCCTGTGGGAAGGACTCACGTTGGAGAAGTTCATGGAGGACTGTGTCCCATGGGAGGGACCCCATGCTGGAGCAGGGGAAGAGTGTGAGGAGTCCTTCCCCTGAGGAGGAAGGATCGGCAGAGACAATGTGTGATGAACTGACTGTAACCCTCGTTCCCCGTCCCCCTGCGCTGCTGGAGGGGAGGAGGTAGAGAAAACTTGGAGTAAAGATACGCCCAGGAAGAAGGGAGGGGTGGGGGGAAGGTGTTTTAAGGTTTAGTTTTTATTTTCTAATTACCCCACTCTGATTTGTTCGGTAATAAATTAAACTAATTTCCCCAAGTCAAGCCTGTTTTGCCCATGATGGTAACTGCTGAGTGATCTCTCCCTGTCCTTATCTCGACCCATGAGCCTTTTGTTACATCTTCTCTCCCCTCTCCAGCTGAGGAGGGGAGTGATAGAGCAGCTTTGGTGGGCACCTGGTGTCCAGCCAGGGTCAACCCACCACAGCATTGCTCAGTGTTGCAGAGAAGAGCCGTCTTCAGTCCCCTTGCACAGATGAAACTCCTTGGATGCCCGTGATGCTTTCTGCTTCAGGGTCTGGCTCAGATGCTCTCCTCTCTGCTTAGTCTTTCAGGTAAGTGGGAGTAAAAGGCAGTAAAATTGCAGTCATATGCCAGCAGACAAGATTGAACACATACAGAGCGTAGACATGATGAATAAGAAGGTGGTATTTTAATAGTCAATTCTGAGAATATAACAGCTCTTGAAAATAGATTAGCTTAGAACATTTTCTCTATTTAGAAGCGTCACTACTTAGCTGTGCACTTAAGTAAAAGCTTTGACGCATCTTTAAGTTAAAGGATTGCCATAGGTTAGAAAGGCTGCCAGCAAAGGGGTACCTCAAAACTAAAACCTGGTGCCATCAGACAGCATAAATGACAGAATATAAATAAAACAAATATTAGAGCTATCTTTATTCTAAGTTCCTTCCAAAAAATTCAAGTTGCTGCTGCATTTCCAGAACTCAAGCTATGTCAAACTAAGCTGGCTCATAAATTAGAGTGCCAGAGCTCAGGTTGTACCCAAGATTAGGATGTATCTGTGTGTCTCTGTGTGTATGCGTGTACATTCAAGAGTTATTAAGTTCAGCAGGTCCACTCTAAGAAGTAGGAGAGGCACATAGGCATTTCAGCCCCCCCTTTATATCTAGATTGCTTTAGTTGGCTGTGGAAGTTTTCTCCAGTGTATGATATGCAAACCTGTGAGGCAGGGAACAAGATTTGTTCAGAGGGAGAGGGAGAGAGAGAACAGATGCATCTCTGTGGGTCAAGGGCTTTCATCGGGGAGAGGGGAGTTCTGTGCTCACTCAGAAACCTGTCTGAGGGTGACTTTTACATCTTATACTGCGACTGCATACTGCAATATATGCAAGTTGTCTTCAGAGTAGAGAGTTATTGCATGGAGGGCACTAATATCACCATCAGCATCATTGCTGTGGAAGAAGAGACCATGCCTGGTGCTGTATTTGAAAAGAGCAAACTTGGCACCTGGCTATGAACTCAAATTTAACACTGGGCCCTGAGAAGGGAGGGGTTTCCATCCTCCTCCACTTCTCCCACTAGCTAATCTGGGCAGCTCGTTCCTCAAAATGCCAGCTCACATCCATCCTGCTCTCAGGTACTGAACTGGGACTGCAGGGGTGTCCTGCAGGGGGTGGGTGCTGCAGTGAGGGCATGGGGCTGAGTGCCGTGGGACCTCTGGGCTTCCCCAGGTGCAGCTTGGTGTGCCTCTCTTGGAAGCTGTGAACTCCTCAAAACATGTCAGAAAGTAAAAACATTTTATGTTCCCCTGCTGAATCTAGTGCAAAGAGCCTTCTCTGCTAACATGCTTCTCTGTGCACAGTGGAGTACTGCCTGAATTATCACCATGGGATTTTCTGCTTGAATTTGAGACTTTTTTTTTTGATGATGAAGAGAGAGACCAATAGGACTCCTATCAGTGTCAATGGGAACTGAAAAGATTTTTCTCTCAGTGGTCTGTCTCACTTACCATGTGACTGTGAGCCCTTTGGTCACAAGTCCCCCTTTAATAATTTGTGTTAGCATTGTGCCTTGTACCCATAAGCTGACAGACCAATGGCTCTCCTGTCAGAATACAAATGCTAATGCAATGTACCCACAATTACTTTTCCCTGGAAAATGTTGTCACGTAATAAAAAAGCTTCTTCAGGGGCTGAAATTCATCATATTTACTTTGGGTCCTTACACCATACTGACATGCCTGAAGCTGCAGAACAAACTGCTAATCATGCAATGAACTCTTACCATGCTTATTGCCCACTTGGTCGGCTCACAACAAGATCTGGGGCAATTAATGTAAATTTAAAAAAATGTCAGATGCCGGTGGAGGTCCTGGGAATTTTAGCATAATAAAAGAGGACCAAAGATGATATTTTAAATGGGGCCTTCCTCCTCTTTTGTTATCACTAGTAACCCAGAGAAGCCACCAAAAAAAAAAAAAAAGGGGGAGGGGGGAAGTCCTGTTCAGGCTTCAAATTCATAAAAAGTACAGTCCCTGCAGCGTTGTATCCCCGGTTGTGAATGATAGGATCCATACTTAACCTAAAAATCATACATCCATGCGCTTGGTGAGGTGATTCTTCTCCAACTACCTTGTGCTATGAACTGTTTTTTAAAGAAACTGTGCATATCCGCAAATACAGCATCGTGGCTCAGGTTAAAGAAGATCAAATACCAGTTGAATAATGACATAAACTGCAAATATGCCACTGTGTTTAATAGGGCAAAAAAAAGTCCTCCTCCTGCTGCTGGATCAACGCTGCATGGGTTCACATAATGCTGCCACCCCTCTACTTTCCTGTAAGACTGGGATCCCAGATATCCTCACTCAAAATCAAGACCGTGAATGTCCCCGTGACTGGCTTAGAGTAGTAGTCACATCAGCGACTGAGAAGAACTGCACTGGCTCTTACCTTGTCAGGAGCCAGCAAGTTTCTCCAGAACAAGGATAAATCATGATTTAGCATTTTATTCCTGCCCAGAAGTAGGGGCAGCAAGTTTCTGAGCTGATACAATAACATGTTTATCAGTCCAAGTAAACGGATATGAATGGATTTACAAAAGGTAGGCAGGTCAGGTCTTGCCAACCTGGGAGCCCAAGCGAAATAAAAGGCAGCATTCTTCCTTCTTCTTCAAAGACAATTCACCTCCTTCTGTGGCTGAGGTCTCCAGTGCCTGTTTTCAACTCGTGCCCTCAGCTTCCTCTGCTTTCCTAGCACCCTGAAGGAAGCAGGAGGCAAACCATGCATCTTCCACCCTCCTGCTATCAACCCCCACCCCAACCTGTCCCTCTCTGTATTTCTCCCACTTCTGCCTCATACCCCACGTCCACAGCCCTGTGCAGGCGCTGGTAAAAAGTCTCTCTATATCTTTCTTATAAGCCCCTTCTATATATTTAAAGGCCGCAATAAAGTCTCCCTGGAGCCTTCTTTTCTCCAGGCTGAACAGTCCCAACTCTCTCAACCTTTCTTTACAGGAGAGGTGTTCCAGTCCTCTGATCATTTTTGTGGCCCTCCTCTAACAGATCCATGTGTTTCTGGTACTGGGGACCTCAGAGCGGGATGCAGTACTCCAGGTGGGGTCTCACGAGAGCGGAGTGGCGGGGCAGAATCACCTCCCTTGACCTGCTGGTCATGCTTCTTTTGATGCAGCCCAGGATACGGTTGGCTTTCTGGGCTGCGAGCGCACATTGCTGACTCATGTCCAATTTTTCATCCACCAGTATCCCCAAGTCCTTCTCTGCAGGGCTACTCTCAATCCCTTCATCCCCCAGCCTGTATTGATACTGGGGATTGCCCTGACACAGGTGCAGAACCTTGTACTTGGCCTTGTTGGACTTCATGAGGTTTACATGGGCCCACTCCTCAAGCCTGTCAAGGTCCCTCTGTGTGGCAACCCTTCCCTCTAGTGACTCAGCTGCACCACTCAGCTTGGTGTCATCTGCAAACTTGCTGAGGGTGCCCTCAATCCCCCTGTCTATGTCGTTAATGAAGATATTAAATAGTACCGGTCCCAGTACACACCCCTGAGGGACACCACTCATTACTGGTTTCCACGTGGACATTGAGCCATTGACTGTAACTCTGGCCATCCAGCCAATTCCTTATCCAGTCCATCCATCAAACCCATGTTTCTCTAATTTAGCAGCAAGAATACTGTGGGGGACCATATCAAAGGCCTTACCTAAGTCCAGGTAGATGACATCCATAGATCTCACCTTGTTCACTGATGCAGCCACTCCATCGCAGAAGGCCACCAGATCAGTCAGGCATGATTTGCCCTTGGTGAAGCCATGTTGGCTGTCTCTAATCACCTCCCTGTCTTCCCTATATTTCGACATGTCTTCCAGGAGGATCCGCTCCATGATCTTACTGGGCACAAAGGTGAGTCTGACTGATTGGTAGTTCCCAGGGTCCTCCTTTTCACCCTTTTTAAAAACAGGTATGATATTTCTCTTTCTCAAGTCACAGGGGACTTCGCCTGACTGCCATGACTTTTCAAATATGATGGAACGTGGCTTGGCAACTACATCAGCCAATTCCCTTAGGACCCTGGGATGCATCTTGTCAGGTCCCATGGACTGGTGTATGTTCACGTTCTTCAGGGGGTCTCGAACTTGATCTTCACTTTCGATGGGAGGGATTTCGTTCCCCTAGTCCCTGCCTTGAGGTTCAGGGGCTTGAGAGATGTGGGAAGAGAGATTACCACCGAAAACCGAGGCAAATAATTGGTTGAGTACCTCAGCCTTCTCCATGTCGGTTGTCACCAGCTCTCCCATTTTATTTACCGGGGGGTACCTTTTCTTTAGTCTTCCTTTTCTGGCCAACATATGTGCCCTTCTTATTATTCTTTGCATCCCTTGCCAAATTCAGCTCCAACTGTGCCTTAGCTTTCCTAGTCCCATCCCTACACGTCTGGGCAGCTTCCCTGTATGCTTCCCAGGATACACGTCCCTGGTTCCACTGCCTGTGGAGCCTCCTCATCCTCAGGTGGAGGAGCCCAGCCCACCCCTGCTGGGGAAGAGCACTGGAAGGAGCGCACAGCCGGGCAGGGGCCAGGCAGGCATTCAGGCAGGAGCAAACTGGAAGCTGGGGCAGCAGTGACCGCAACGGGAGGGGTCCATGTGCCCCTCCGTCACTGCGCATTTACCGATGGGTGGTACGGGAAGGTGAAGCTGCAGTGCCTATGCCTCTGCAACTGCGTTTTCCAGGCAGGTCTCACAAAATTTATTTCACTGTCTCTATTAAGGCTGGCCCTGAACATATATTTTGTGAAGAGAAGAGGCTTCTGCAAGGCAGTGCCTGGAAGTGAAAAGGTTTGGCAAGCTTCTGGGGCCCTCCAAAAAAAAGGCGTTAACTTTTTTATTGATTTGAGAAAAGTTTGAGGGAGTTTAAATGCATTCCCAGAGCAAATATAATCTATGCTTCTTCACAGATACGTGAGTCAGAGCATCTGAATGTGTATTGCCAAATATAGTAATTGCGCTCCAGCGAACGACGGATGCTGGAGTATAACAGCACACTTCCCAAAGTTTTGTTGTAATTATTCGTTCAGAAAAAATTATCAAAGGGACCCTTTTCCATATATCTGCGAAAGCCGCTAGATGAAGAAACGCCATGTATTTCAACAGGAATGGCAGCGAGCCTCACGCTGTGACTCGCTGAGCCCCACGGCAACAACGAACCACGGCCAGGCGGTGAAGAGCGCCGCGACACCGGCGGCGTTTAATCCCATCTGCAGGCGGTGATTGGCGCGTCCGGCCGCCTCCAGCACGCACCCGTACCTGAAGGGCCGCTCCCAGCCCGAAGCGGGCGGGCGGCCGAGCCCACCCCCAGCTCGCAGGCTGCCTCCCCCGGTGCCGGTCTCTTCCTCCCGCAGGGGCGCTCCGGGACCGCCCCGGAGGGGAGCGCTGCTCCTGCCGGGCGTTTGGGGAAAGCAGCCGTCCCGCTGCTCGTAACCGCTGTTTTCTGAGGACGATGGCGCAGCCGGGCTCCTGCCTCACGACCTCCGCCCTCCCCGCTCCGCCGAGGGGGAGGCGGGGGCGGGTTGCCGGCCGGTGCGGGACAGGGAAC
>WAAD01004816.1:148449-160267 GCA_013389945.1 Fregata magnificens
GGGGCGCGGGGTCACATGAAAGGTTGTGTCCTTCTTGTCTGACTTTAGAGACTTCAAAGATTCCTGGACTGAGACAGCAAGCTGATGAGAAGGGTGGCACCAGGTATGAGGGCTTCAGATTTTCTAATGTGTGGAGAGAGAGAGCTATAACTGCGGCAAAATGTATGCAAGTGTATATTTAGTACTTTTAACATGGAATCTTAGTGTCCAAATGCCTGACAGAAAGGTCTGAGCTGTTCTGTCACCAGCCTTGTTTGCTGCTTCTTGGCTGGCAGATTTGATTCTAGCTGTGCTGTGGAGCCAGCTGCTGGATAGTGCCAGCAGGACTAGGCAGCTGCAATAGTAGAACCAGAGAAACCGGAACCAAATTTTCAGGTTATAATGGTTCAAACATGGAAGGGGCATGCACTGCTGTGCACTTGAGCAGGGGAAGGTTGTGTTGGATCACAGCACAACATGAGTGTCCTAAAAGTGAAGAAGACCTGTAGGGGTGTAGCTGGCTAGCTGTATACGCTGATGTAGACGTATTAGTAGGGATTTTAAGTGCACCTTTTCTGGGAATGACGGAGCGCAGTTCAGAAATGCCCAAGCTAGCACGGACTAGGGCTATCCCTGGATACAGTACAACCCCATGTTATGCTAAAGCTTGTTAATCTTGACAAGAATTAGCAAGCTCTTCTGGAGTGAATCAGTGAGACAGCTGGAACAGTCCTGTTATGTCAGCACCTGCAGTAGGAACTAGTGGGATTGCACATGAGAAACAGTTTTTCACAGAAAGTACCTTAGTTTTGTAAGGAGTGGAGGAGAACTTTCAAGGAAATCAGGGATCTGCACAGCTTCAGAATCACTGGGCAGAGTGCTGGAAAGCAGACAGTACCCATTGCTAATGCTTTGGGGGTGCTTTGCATCTGTGTCCTCTGTGACCTATGAAACAAGCCTTGCTACCCAGCAGGTACCACTGGTCAGGCAGGGCACCTGGCTGTCAGTCTGCCTTGGTGGTGCTTTGTTCTTTATGAATCTAACACTAGAGGGATTAACAGACATTGAAATAGTAGTTGGCAGCATTCTAACTACAGGAGAAGATACATTTCAAGGAAAAATCTCTCAAGATCGTGATAGCTAACTCCTAAATTGGTGCAAGTAGATAACTAAGGAGATGAGGAAAAGCTGAATAGATCTGAAGACATCTTTGATTTCTTGAATTTTGGTAGTATTGGACCTTTTCCTAGTAACACTTGGGATATGAAGGAAGACCAGTGATTTGTGGGGATGTTTTTATAGACATCATAGCACTTTCCCATAAATAGTTTGGCTTTAGTGAATTGGTATTTGAGCCAGATGTGTTCAACTGATCTGTCCTGACTGGTGCTGCTACCTGTATACTACTGTACCTTTGCCTGTCTACTAAGAAGCTGCATGTGTTTCAGCAAAGCCCTCAAGAGGCAACCATGCCCTATTCTACAAGGGGATAGGGGAGTTGGGCTTCGGTGGTGGACTTCCCTTTAAAAGGGACCAAACAATTCTAAATGAGGTGAGTGCAGACTTCATCACACAGGTGAAACATAATCTGGTGAAGGAGAGAAGCCTGCCTGAGATGAACCAGCATGTAATGACTAGCTAAATGTGAAAACACATTTGAAAATGCTAAAGCCCAAGTTTGGGTGGGGCAGTAGGGGAGTGGTACAGAGAAAGAAAAATAATTATCATAAAAATCACTAGGATGCCTTTCATCTGAATTCTAAGGCTTTTCATTCCCTAGCTTGAATGTTTCAAGTAATGGGATTCTTGCTGCCTCTGTCTTTTCTCTTGTAGAAAATATGCTTTTTTTTTTCAAACCCCCAGAATGAAATTATTTTTGTTTTAAGATACTGAATACTCTGGATGTTGAGTTCTTAAGCACATAATTTTAACACTAATTGAAATACTCTGAAGCATGCCTTTTATTTGAACTTAAGAGATACTATGTGGTATTCAGGAAAAAAATCTGAATAACATTGAAATCTGGTTCCTTGAATTCCAAACATGTATTAGTAAAGTGTGAGGTAAAAGGGAGACAGAAGTTGGAAGCTGCTACAAATTAGAAGCATTAACTTGGTAGGAATGACGAGGAGGAGGAAGAGCATACTAGGCAAGAGGGGATGGCTAGGCAGGCAACTCTCTGCAGATGACATGGTGGAAAAATGACATGTGGCTTCATACATATCACTACTCCACTCGGATCTGACAGATACGCACTTACCACTGGAAAAGAGAGCAAACATTGTTGGCTTGGCACACTTGAAAATGCATGTGCCAGCACACGTGCTGCAGTTTAAGTGGGGCAGCCAAATACCTAGCTGGCAGGCCAGCTTCATGCCAATTTTAGTTTGCCAGTCAGACTTGGCTAGCTATCACTTCTTTCTTTCAGCATATTTTGCAAGCTACTGGACAGCACTAACATCCAAGCCAAGCTGAATAAACCTCTCAAGTAGGATTACGGGAGACCCTCTCCTTGTTTCACAGGGCTTTTATTCTGAGTGCTGCCTTGTGTTCTTTGCTTGGACTAAAAGCTTAGTGCATTTCCATCCTGGAACTGGGCTTATGGGATGGATCTGCAAATGCAGAAACATGGTCTAGCACTAATATTGTAAACTGCAAAAAAACCAAGTTGCAAATTATCAGAACTCTAGCAATACCTTTTGCAGTCATGCTGTGTAAGCCTTTAATAGATGTTTTTGGCTGCGGTGTGTCAGGCAGCACTGAGCTGGATGTAAGTGAATGTTATCTGCTTTCTGCATGAAACTTCCAAGCAACCTGTTTTCTGTCTACTCATGGGATGGGTATATTAGAATATTAACAAAATGAATGCATGACTGTTTTCTGGAGGAGCACATTAGGGTCCTTTTTTAAGGGCATTGAATGATGGTTTGCCATGTTCATGTGTGAATAAGGTGAAAAATGTCTGGTCGGGTAACATTTTTCTTTCACTTCATATGCAAGGCACAAAGTGCAGAATGGAGCCTGATACATAATGGGAGACTGAAGGCAGAAGGACTGATTACTTGGAGTGGAGAAACTTGCAAGTTTTCATTGAACTTGAATTGGAAAACAGTTCTATGGAGGGAGAGTGTTTAAAACAATGTGGAGGACCTTTTGCTGAATCTGCCTGACTATGTATCCCCTGGACTTATTCTATGGCTAGGGCACTGCAGGAACTGTAGAGCATTTAGTCTTAGGGCAGGTAACCTGGTGGGTCTGTCCTGGGGCCAGGGACCCTGGGAACTACTTACAGCTGCTCAGTGAAAATTGCTTTCTTCTCTGCTGCAATTAACAATGAAGCTGATAGCAGCATCAATTTCACTGAGCAGCTATGGGGTCCTGGGAGCTTCTGACTTGTGGAAATCCCTATTTTTTTGCCGGCTCTTGGACAGAGCTAGTGACCTGGCTTTTCTTCTGCTTGCTGTATGTGGTCTGATTGTAGTCCCTGATTCCTGGCAATCAAGGTGACCTTGTGCATCACCCTGTCCATTTTCCTTTTTAGTATGGCAGGGTTGTTTCTAATAGCTTGGCTGCTGTTTAGACTCATAGTACCAAGACAGCTTTGCTCTCAACTGCATCACACTTCAAACACAGCAGCTCCCCTGAAGTCTCAGCGGGTCAGTTTGATACAGATTTGAATGATGCGGGACAAATCCTCTGTCAAGCAAGGCCCATTTCGAGGCAGCTTCAGCAGCCAGTTCAGGGTTCCCCTTGCATGAATCTCCTTGTGGCACAGAGCCAGAGATAACAGGTTTGTGTCATCTCTGTGCAGCCCCTGGGCAGGGTGTGTTGCCAAGGCTGCAGCACACTCTCAGTCTGGTGATTCCCCTGCTACTGTAATAGCCCTTAAATAAGTTACTGTCATAACTGCAGATGGCTTTTGGGGCTGCTCGGAGTTGCTCTCTGTGACCAGACTGGCTGCCTGGGGTTTGAGGAGTAGAGTAAGTGATGCATAAACATCCTTGCTGCTTCATCTTGCTGTTGACTTGAAAATCAGAAGGGTGATCACCCTAGGGTGAAGGCAGAAAGTTCCTTTGTGTGGCAACTTGAAACTGCCATAATTAATACCTTTTAAAAACCTGGCTGGCCAGTTACTAGTGCAGTCTAACAGACTGTAATAACATCTGTTTACCTCTAAAATATGTAGGAAAATAGGAAGAAAGTGAGAACAAATTTTAATTGTACACCTGGAAATAAAAACAAAAAAGCCAACAGAAAAAATGCCAGAATTTTTGCAGTCTAGGAAGAAGCAGCCTGTTTTAATAATGATAGCCAATATGATCAGATATGAAGCAATTTGTCAGTGCAGACTTTTGCCATTAATAACCCAAGCTGTCCCTTGAAGACAGCCTCTAACTCAATTACAGCTGGGTTTATAGCTCAGCAAATTAAATTACCCTAAACTTCAGAATGGTTTGGAAGAATGAAATATAAAGTAAACATTTGTTACAAAAATACCATCCATATTCAGTTATATTATGCCTAGGCAAGGATCCTGACCCCTTAATTGGCTTAGGGTACTCTTCCTATCTGGGGATGCTAATATTAAAGGATACCCAGTATACCATCTGAATCCAAATGCTTTTCTCAGATCCCCAAGGTTCTGATTTGCTCCTAATCAGATGCCACACCCAGTTGCCATCAACTGTCTGTATTGCCTGCACAGGTGGCCGAGGCTTATGATTTAAGCTGCATAGATGTACCAGTGTTGCTCCATATTTTGCTCCATTACAGAGTAAGGATTGCTAGGAGGTAATGCAACATCCCAGGGAGATACAACATGCTATGTTTTGTGGTATGAAGCACTGACTTGCTCAGATTTTCAGTTCCCAGAACAAAATTGCAGTGGCTCCTCCCCACGGTACTGTCTGCCCGTTGTTGCCATTCCACAACTGCTTGTGGATCAGAGGCATCAACTACATTACTGAAATGATCAACAGAAACAATTAAACTATGTATTTTTTAGCTGGATCATATCAATGATTGTTTTCAACACAGCTCTGCTGAAGGGTTATTTTTAACTTGAATAATTTTAGTGCTCCTATTTTCTGTATGACCCTGCAAACAATTGTATCCAAACAAAGGTGGCCTTGGGGATGGGAAGGTGTGGCTGGATTGGGCTAGACTGGGAAGTAGGAGTTCTTAAGGCAGGTTTCCTGCTCAAAAATGCCCTTTCTGGAACTGTGGTGCCAGGTCTGATGCTACCAATAGATAAGAAATAATAGGAGAAAAAAGGAAGAGACCACTTTAAGAACCTATTTTTTATTTATGCCATCTAGCTTAATCAATTTTTATGTAATTGAAATATTCTTCTTCGGTCACCTTGGTATTAACTCTTTATCAGTTTCTAGTGTAATTAGGATGTGGGCTGTATCACCCATGTCCAAATGAGAGCTGAGGTAATTTTTTGGCAAGTGGTGTGAGAAGGCTTATTCTGTAGTTGATTTTACCCTCTTTGCCCTTCGCTTAACAAAACTTAACATGCAGTTTAGAGAAATTCCACAGTCCCACACTGAGGTTCCAACTCTAGTCATGTGAGTAATTCTGCTGAATTAAAGACAACTACTTGTCCACATATGAGTTACCCCTGTAAATAAGTCTTGCAGGATCAAATCCTCCATTTCCTGCAGAAAAAAAGAGGGATTACTTCTCATGGCTGGCATGGTAATTAACAGGATTTGGGAAATACATTCTTGCAGCTGCTTTCAAAATTAACTTCAAAGATTCCATTAATCCCTGCCTCAGAAAAAAAAAATTGTGATTACAATGTCTTTGGAGAAATATCTGCTTAATGTTTTAATTCAAAATATGCTAATAACAAATATTAAGCAAGCTACTGTTTGTGTTAATTATGTTGATTACATTTGGTGTTGGTGTAAATATTCTTTTTAGAACTTTATATTGAATCTGAATACAAAATCAGCAGGTTCTCACTGTGCTGGTTATAAATTACAGCCCAGCGTTGGCAGAAGTGGGGCACAGTGAAAGTTGTTCTCTGTGCTATTAGAATATTTAAAAACAGCATTAAGTGGGTTCTTATATCCCAGACAGTGATTCTCTGCCCACTTTCATCAGGTGCCTCCTTATTTAACCTGAAAGTGTGCTGGGTTCTTAAGTTCTGTTGTCTGTGTCTACTTGGAAGTGTGTGTTCTGAGGACTTACCTCAAGTCAAAAGCTCTGTCTGGATGAAAGCAAACAAATCACACTTAGAGCATTTGCCTCAATTTAACTCTAACACTGCTGCGATTAAAGCACTCTGCCCATTGTGTGGAGTATGCATTTTGCATAGGCATGTAAATAAAATGTGTGTCTTACGTGGATGATGACCACGTTGCAAATGAAATAACCCAGGAGCAGGGACTGCAGCCCTGTCTTTCAACTACCCTGAGAAGCCCCATCTTCAAGGTTACTCCTTCAGTTCCCATTGCTTTTTCTGTGTCTGGTTGTCCAGTGGATCAACAGGAGGGCCAGGGCCTTCCACCAGCATGCCTCCCTGTGCTGTCTCATGGGAGTTGTGGGTTCACCCTGAGTAAACAGTCAGCAACCAGTACATCAGCAGTCAACCTGATAAATTGTCTGCTTTTCACACAGGCTGTAGCTTGTATGGACAGTTATACCTTGAATATAGTGCTTTCCTTCTGTGTTTGAAAGTAGCATTTGAGACTTAATTTGCACCACTGTAAATGACTGTCAAAGATGCAAGGATATGAATGCTGAGGTCCAGGTTGTGTCCTTTATAGAAAAATGAAAGGAAATTGCAAAGAGATTGTATCTTGCCCAGATCATTGTAATAGCAAGAGCCAGGCACTGCTCCACAGTGTCTAAAAGGAAAATCATCTGTAGTTATCCACAACCTTGTTGTTGTTTCTTGAGAAATATTACTGTGGTTTCTAGGATGACAGTGTGCATGTGTGTCCATGCTCATGTGCCTTCAGTAACTGCAAAAGTCATAGGAAACCAGTGCTGGTCACTATGCCAACTTTTAGCCACTGCAGTTTGAATCCCATCAGATCATCTCAGTCCACCTGTGGAGTTTTAATTTATTAAAATAGCTATAGGAGATCTTTAATAAAATTAAGGGCAATCAAGAGCTAGTAAAGTAGAACACTGCTTGACCCATGAAGATAATTACAGAAATTGTCAGAGTGCCAGGGATCATTTAGTTTTGACAGCCAGTATTGAAAGATGGATTCTGGAACTCTTGCTCTGGCAATATTATGCTGCCCTGGCGATGTAAGACAGCCAGAAAACCAGCTACAGAAAATTCCCATTGTGTAAAGGAGCATGCAGAGAAGGTGCTACATAGGTGAGAGTAGAGGCCATACCCTAAAAAACCTGAGATCCTAGGGTGAGAGCAGCCAGGGAAATGTGGTAGTCTCCAGAAAGTCACTTCTACCAGAAATGTGTGGTCATGACCAGGAGTGAACTGCTTTGTGTTGAAGTAGATGTTGATAAATACTTTTCCTTTATCAGGTGCCCAGAAAATGTGGTCTGTTATTTCTTACAATGATGGGTAAGACAGAAGTAACAGACACATTACCAGATTTACCTATCATTCAGACAAAATATTGGCTAGGTGTTCTGCACTTGATGCAATTACCTTAAATGTGGGCTTTGAAGGACACTTTCATCTCATAAATATTCAGTACTGTGTCTATAAAAATGTGGGGAAACATGGAGGAACTTGTAAAGGAGGCACAAATAGACCAGTAAGGAAAGCTTACTGATGTAGCTTCTAATGCAATTTTCATATCTATATTCAAGCTTCTCTGGGATTCTTCAGTTCTGTCTGTGGATGTTCTTTAGGTGACTAGCTGTTACCGATGTGAATAAACCTGTATGTCACAGAAGTTGGTTTGGGATTTACCATCTGGCTGTATGGCAGACCAGTTTTGAGAAGACTTATAATAGGAGAGAACCAGTGAAACAGCAGAATTTGTGCATGGGTCACCAGTGGTACACATCATCTCTCCCAGCTGTCCATCTTCATGCTTTTGATACATAATTCAAAATACAGTGGTGCTAAAATTCCAGTCCCATTATTCAGAGGCCAGGTATCCCTTGGCAGCTTCAGTAAACAGAAATCTTCCTGTCACAGCAGCATCATTTTTCCTGCTCTTAACTTTTTATCTTAAACATGGTAATATCTTTTGTCCTTCTTATTACCAAATTATTTACTGTGTTGTGGTTAAGAGTAATGTTTTTCACACCTAAATGTGTGAAATGCTGAGTGCTATAGTTTCAAGTCAATACATGACCTTAGAAAGAGGTTGTCAAATGTAGTGAAACAGAAATCTCCAGTGAAGAAGAGTTTAACCTAATCAAGCACATTGAAATCCTGAATTCTACAGAGTGTATCCACTCATTCCAGGTCATAGCTGCTTGGTTCTTGCCCCTACTTAAATTCTGGATCTTCTTTTAGTTTCTGACATACAGCTTGTATTCTTTGCTAGAGCATGAAAGAAAAGCAATTGCAAAATTCCCATTGATTTCAGTAGGTTCAGGATATCATCTCATCACATAATTATTTTCAAGTGGCATGTATGCATAGTGTATTGATCTACTGACAAAAGCTGATGTTTCCCCTCAATGCCCACTGTTTGTTTTTAAATTGAATATGTTATCTTCCGGGGTTTTTTCAATAGCAAATTTATACCTGGTGTTAAAAAGCCTGGAAAACTCTAGGTTCTTGGAACCAGAGGAGTTGACTGTAATGACTGGACAGGAGGTACATGAAAAAAGAGGCTATGTGAAGTATGTAGGTCCCACATTTGATAGGGTCTTCTGTGTTTTTAATCCAGATTTCTCTAATTCATTCTTAGTGTGTAGGAAGTGTGCATGCTAAAGTAATGTCCTCAAAATTCTACCTAGGGGAAACTAAAAAACATACTATGAACCTTCAGGCAGTAATGGTTATATAGCAAGTATGCTTTGGGATCTACCTATGCCTATAGTCTAATGAACCTCAACTGGGGCTTACTTCAGTTGTCTAAAACTCTCAGTATCTTCAAAGATCGACCAACACTAAAGATCAGCCTGTAAGAATTTTGTTTCTTATGTTGTTCCTGGATAAAGTCAACCCTAATTGTCCTGATTTGAGGAACTATACAGGAAGTATTTAGTCCTGAAAAACAGCAGGTAGAAATTGCTGTATCTCTTGATCATTCTGCTGTTGACTAGGAAGCTTTCCTCACTTGGAAAACATGGAAAGTCCTTAAGCAGATATTTACAGTGACATTTTTTTGGCAGAAAGCTTATAAACTTTATAAATTTGTAAAATGTATTTTTCAGTATTTTTTTCATTTTCAGGCTAAAGCAGCTCTTTAATGAAAGCAGAAGGCTATGGAAAAAATAAGACACTAATAAATAGTTTAGTTGGATTCAATTTACATCTCTTACAGAGAAAATTTTGTATGGCGAACAGATGGTAGTGCAGAATAAAGGCTTGCTTGGCACACAGCTGGCTGACCCACAGCCATTTTTGTGCTGCATTGTACCAACATGTATTTCCTTCTGTCACACACAAGTAATGCCTTTTGTTAGGGATGGATCTGGTAGTGAAACAAGGCTTAAGAAAAGCTTAGGGTATGCACAGACTTCACTGCTGTTCCTCTCATCAATGAATACAGAACATCCTAATAACATTTTATACATGTCAATGAAATTTTTTTTTGTCCTGAGTCAAGTCTGCACTGACTCTTTCTGCTATTCACTTTACAAAACTTCCCACTGTTTCTATTTTCTTAATCCTACCCTTGGGTGCTCTTTCATTCTTTGATGTAGAAACAATATACTTTTGAAAATCTGTAGCCACTGCTTTACTGGGATACAGCCTGCTGTACCTTGTTGGCCCTGCACTGAGATGAAGAAGCAGAATGATGTTATTACTGTAAGGGCCCATTTGTCAAATAACTTTCTAGCAGTTTCATGTCCCTGATCTTGGGCTTTCTGAGGCTCATTGAAAAACAACCAACCCCTCTGCCCTAAAAATTCTGTAATCAACACCTGGCTACCATCCCTAACACTGAGGTGCTAATTGGAAGTATCACTGAAAAGGTCAGGCTATTTCAAGACAAGAACAGAATGTAAGATTAAAGGCAAAAATTGGGCGTGGGGGTGCAGGACGGGCTAGAAGAATGAGTAGAAAAGCTGCTGCAGTAATTTAACATTCTTTAAAAGTCCTCTGGGCTGCATATTCACTTTTTAGCTTAGTTTGTGCAGCTAGGGGACTAATTTAGTGCAGTTTTTCATACCATGTTAACTAGCTGCTGTGTATAGCACTGAGAATTTAACAGAAAAGTAAACCTGTTCTTTCCTTACTGGGATTTTGGACATATGGCAGTGGTCCTTTTTTCCTTCCTCTTCTGACAAATTGGGAGTGACTTTGATTTTTGGAGACATTTTTAATGATGTGCCTTTGATGTTCTGTAAAACCACTGACTTAAAAATTAATATAGCCCCAAGCAGTCATAAACTATGTTTCCTCCTATGCAACATATAAACAGTTTTGTTGCTCCTGTTTTACTACATAATGATCACGGTTTTGCACTCATGTTCATTTTGGCTCTGATGTTTCTTCTTCGATGTCTAGTGAAAATTTATTCAATGCTTCTGTGCTAATGCTTGCCTTAAATGCTGGGGAATTTTAGAAGCAATCTTTGAATGAAGGAAGCTGGCTACAAGTTATAGGAAACAAAGCATTAGACTGCCTTTATCTCTTAAAATATAGTCAACAACTTGGATTTTGTTTAAAAACAAACCCCAGAAATAATATTGTTTTTCTTGTATTTCATTGATTTTAATTTGATCTATTGCATCTGAGAACAATATCTGTTATACCAGCTTTTGGAGGGCTTTCCTCCATTGCTTCTTCAAAATACCCCTAGTAACTCCGCCTCAGGTTTAGTTTTCTTGTGCTCTGAAGGACATTAAAAAGCTAAGCGTTGTCTTGCAGCCTGTGGTAGCATCATGAAAGGTGATGAAAGAAGCAAGAAGCTCCAGCTGCTTGAAAATCTTAGAGGTCCACTGAATGTATTCAAATAAAAGGCTAAAGGCTTTGCAGGTAGATGATCACATTGTGTATGGCTTTTTCATAAGTTTCAATGCCTTGTTAATGAGAAACTGATTTTCACTTTCAAATCCATTGCACTCACTTGGAAGAGAGCACAGTGCTTATAGATCAAAATATATATATAACTGAAGGAAAGGCTATCAGAAGCTTGTTTGGCAGACTTTCAGGCTTCATTCTGTATATGTTCAGTGGTTACCAATCAAATGAATGGCTGTAGAATACTTAAACTGATTTCAGACTTAAAGAAAAATCTTGACCTCACGAATAGAAAAACCTTCATTGACCAAAGCCAAGCTTTTATTTGTTTTCTTTGACAACTTTCCCCTCTCCCTGAGGGGTAATCCTGAGACATGAAATAAATGTGTGGATCTGTATTCCAGCACTCTGTCAACAGCAGAATGAACCTGACAGGTATAGCCTAGGGAGAAAANGTAACAGATGTTTATCCCTTTAGAATCCCATTCTTTGATGTTATTGGCCAAGTTTTCTCTCCTGTCTTGGCTCTGAGGCTCCAGGGAGAAACAAATATATTTCCATCATATAGGGAGACTGTAGCTGTAATTATAGACTCAGGGCTGTTTTCTCCAGGGATGCTCTGTTTCATTGCACAGAGAGTGAGACAGAGCCAGTAGAGCAGAGATGTACACTGAAGTCTGCCACAGAGGAGAAGATGAGAAACCCCACCACTGGCATGTGTATGCACGACAAGACCATATGTAGCTCTTTTGT